>JAGVSP010000974.1:0-71403 GCA_022494985.1 Micrasema minimum
TTATTATTTAAGAAACCCTGCAATTTTTTTTACTTTGGTACTTTGTATTTTATATTAAAATAACCTTTATCCAATGAAACTGCAATAATTATGATTCAATAATAATTATCGTATATTATTATTTTGTCCGCCTCGTGGCATAATGGTAGCGCATTTGGCTACCGTGCATTCTCATGCACGACACAACCTCTCATAGGTTCGATTCCCGTAGGGGATCAACATGAAATATTTATTTACATTTATTTTCATATAAAATATTTAGAATCTATTTCCCAACACTCTCACCACACTCCATACCTTGTACCACATTACAGCATATTTATATACAACAAACATTTCAAATACTTTTTTTCTCTCTCCTGATCCAGAAATTTATTTTGCACGCTGTGTTGTGCACTTAAATGGTTCTTTTATATAAATATATTGCCTTGAAATATGAATGTTAATTTATTATACCTTCATAGCTCTGTGTGCATAACATTAAAAATATAAATAAATAAATGTGTGATACATAATATGACTGATCATCTTACTATCTTGTAACAAAATGATCAAGAATCACTGCACTTGGTGTACCGATGCAATGCCCTATGCACCATTGGTTGTAAATAAGGGAAAGTAGTAGTAATATAATTATCGTCCCTTCACACTGTTTATAACGCAATCCGATTATCAAAACGTTAAACTGCGTTATGTATTTTATATAATGTTTTTTTATTCTAAAATACTCGTAACGTAGATAAATTCAAAGCTAAAAATAAAAAAAAACATGCATGTCTCATTTTCGCTTCTATATTTTTTCTACTGACTCGTAAGTTCTACAATATTTTAATGACTTTCGATGCTTTCGTTGTCCATATTAAATTTACCGCTTTCTGGTGAAAGGAATGAGCAATGAGCAGAACTATTCTCTGAAACTTTGACAATTATAGGAAACTTAAACTGACGATACGTGTAAGTTTGCGAGTCATTTCTGAATATTTACTACATGTCATGCAAATGCAACATTGCTCAAAAAGCAATCAGCAGAGAAGTAATTAAATTTGCACATACAACGTCTGATGAAAAGCATCAAGATTTAATTAGTTCCAGAGAATGTTTTGCTTATCTCTGTATGTGTAGGAATTTCATAACATAACTAATAGTAAAATAAAATAAACGCAACAATTAGTATCAAAACTTACATAACGAAATGATAATTCATAATAATGCATTTATTATAGTTTTATTCTATTACATTATTTTGTTATTTACATAATATGTACTCAGTATCATATTCTTCGAACATATCGCTGTCAAGCCGGTATCACGACTTTTAGTGAATATTTTTTCTTTTGGACGTCCTGGACGTCCGCTGTTGATAATCCGTCGGCAGTTAGCGTCAGAACTGCAGGACGTGGACCTGACCTGGGAGGATGCGCGGAAACTGACGGCTGATCGCTTGGCTTGGAGGCAGTTTGTGGAATCCATATGCTCCACATAGGGAGCGGATATGGTGATGATGATGACAATGATGATATTTTCCTTCTAGTCCAGTAAATATTAAATACAATAAAAAAAAAAAAAATTGTTTAATAGTGTTGCTATTTAAGTAACCATTTTTCGAGATTCCGTATTTTTATGGGAGATCTTGAGAAATTTCTAAATTTGTGTTATTGCTTTTTTACGCTCAACAAAAAAATTAAATGAAAAGGGAAAAATAAATAATCATATCTAAGGTACACAATAAATCCCTAGCTTTAAAAAACACTTGATATTATAAGTTTTCAAAGTGTATAAAACGAGACCTTAAAAATCACGTTAAGAGATTGGAAATATTCAATATTTAATATTTTTTTCCAGGGATTATCACTACTGTTGTTAAATCGTTTTAATAAAAGCTATTTTTTAAAAAAAAAATTTTCTGTACAAAATCACCAGTTTTCCATTATTCGTTCAGTCGTTCGTAGTAGCCATTGGTTTGCGTTAACAATTTTTTTATATTTTGTCGTTGCGCCTGCATATTCCGTTATGTAAATAAATACAATTTTACAGAACAAATAAACAAAAAAATTACTTTATTAAGTCGGATTAGAATATTTAATAAAACAGTATAATATTTAATAAAAAAATATTCGCAAAAAAGAGGTTAAGCGGATTTTGCAGGCGCAACGACGATTTTTCTCATTTTTCAACACCTAACTACACGTTTAATCTCTGAATACAATTCTTTCCAAACAATTCTCTATTTATATTTAATTTATGTATCGCTTTAATTAAAGTGTTTTTTTTGTAAAAGGCATGCGCCGTAAATATATATAAATAAATAAATAAATAAATATTGCGTACGTTGGTTGAACATCCCCCAGGGTATTGCGGAAGGCTTCGTTGCGTAGGAAATCCTTCCCTGTGGAACACAGCCCCGGTCTGGGGTCGAGATTAACATGTTAGCAAACCGAGCACTCCGGATATTGGGCGCTAATAGTGAAACTTGGAAAATGGTGTACAAATCTTGTATCAAACGCTGAAATACACATCGGCAACAAAAATTAAACAAAATAAATAATAAACTTGAAAAGTGCCGTTTTACATTCAGAATTTTGATTATTGCTTGTCTGTAAAACGTATTTCCTCGAGTTTTTTTCTAGATTCACACATTAAGATATTCAATTAATTATTTACTGTAAATTATTGTATATTATGTATTGTATTGTGTATTGTGTATATTGTATTGTATATATTGTATTGTATATATAGGTTTCAGTAACAAATCATTATACAATGAGTATTGCTGGTACTATTTATATGTATATATTATGCAAACAAAACTTTGAAAAAAATGTTTAACGACGTTTTAGAACATTGATAGAACACAGGGTTAAAAAAACACACACTAACCTATATTTATACTACTACTACTATTACGTCTCTCTCTTATCCGCACCCAATGGTGCATTGGGCACTGCATTTGTACACCAATAGCAGTTAATCTTGATCATTTGTTACATGAAGGCAAAATGATCAGTCTCACTCTTCGGCGCCAGTTCAAAGTATAACATATGGGGTTTGATTTTATGTAAATAAAACTATTTTAAGTTACCATTTTGTTTTCTAAAAACTGATTTTACTACAACGTACTACATGGCATTTGATACACATATAATTAGATTTCTGTTATATTTTAGAGCGCACATTAAGTATTGAAAATTTCTCTTAACTTATCCTTTTTTCTCATTTTACTCTTGAAACGATTGAGATTTGTTAGAATTTTTTGTCATCTACGAATTTCAAATCAGTTTCTGACGAGTATTTCAAAGGCATTTCTGATACTAAAATTATTTACAAAATATTTAATTTATTCTACAGACCGTTTATGCATACAAAAACCCGAATGAAGATACCAGTTATTTTTGTTCCTTTGTTGAGTAAAAGATCAAAGAGGTATGTTTCTGAAATTAATTGAATCGTTTTATTACTGGAATGAGCCATTATTACTCGGTTATCTCAAAGAATCTCTTTACAAGGCCAAGCGCTGGCAGCGGTAGCTTTAAATTTGGAACAATTTTCTCACTTTATATTCTCGGGAGATTTGCCCGAAATTGTTGAATACACGGAAAAATATTTAACGGGGCAAATTTTAAATTTTCTTTGTATGCTTTGAAGCGGGAAACGAAAATGAAACAAAACCGAACATCCGTTTTTCCAAAACAAATTAACTAGAATAGAAAGTCAACATTTGGCGTTATAATTTAACATTTAAAATATTAGATCAACATTTTAATTAGTTATTGATGGTATTATAGAGGCCCAGCACCATACTTTTACTTCTTTCAACCTACAGACACATTACCCGTTTTTTAAGATCTCTACTAAATTTGCTAAAAATCTCTTTCTATCCCACTGATATTTTTGTATGAACTTTTTTAAAATCCTCCCCTTCCACCAACATTTGGCGATAATGAGGTGAAGTCGATAGGGGCCCTTACAACAATCCAACTCTACCACTACTACTAATTTCACTTGTCATCACGTAATGGTGCTTAAGGCACCGCATTGGTACTCCAACACATCCCGCTCTGTTTTTTAATATATATTTTTTATTAAATTCAGGATATCAACAGTTATACAAATTATGAATATACAAACAAAACAGTAAGATAATAGAACCAATAATAGATATCCACCAGTATACAGATTCTAAATATTATAAACACGTTTAATAGTAAGGTGGTGTAAGTAATTATGTATGAGGGATGTGTGAGGGTGTGTATGAAATTGTGTGTGTATGCCATAGTGGATGAAAATGATTATGTTTTTTTTTAAATGAAAGTGTAAAAGTCACTGAATATCGGAACCTAATATATTAATTTACAGCTTGTGCTTTATTACATATAAACGAGTCTATTGCATTAAAATTTGAATTATATTTTCTGACTAAATGTATGTGTTGAGAATTTCGGGCATAATTTGTTTGTACTGTTGGAATGTGGAATAATGAGCTTGAGGTATGATGAGTTCTGTATTCAGGTGTATTAAAATCTATGGATATTCGGAAACAGTGCGCATCCAGTCGAGGCGTGCTTTGCACCGAAGCTTTTAAGCACCAAGATCATAAAAACGTAAGACCCTCCTCCTTAAAAATAAATCTTTTTTTACAATTTGACATTTCAACAGACACGAGAAGTTTGGAGAAAAATATGGATATCTAGGTGTTTACAGGGCTAATGTCATTGGCTGGGTTAAGTGGCCATTTGATGTATTACAACACTCCCCATTTCGCCTAGTTTTTAATATCCATTTCTGCCAATTATCAGAACTTGTATAAATACAGTAAAATGGTGCGATGCTTCACATTTGAAACCTCTCTGTCATCCGTTGAGAAAATTGCTAAGCATTTTAGCAGAAACCTTTACGATTGCAAGTGAGATTCTTACCGAATCGTATCACCTACTAGGAAACGCCTGAAGATGACTCTTCAAATTTGTTATGCTCATAACGTTTATCAGCAATTTTCTCAATGAATGACAGAAAGGTTTCGCATGTGAAGCGTCGCGCCATTTCACTGTATTTATACAAGTTCTGATAATTGGCAGATATGGATATTAAATAGCCCGTAATAGGTGAAATCCAGTTTTTGTCTATAGGTATTTGGACACACTCCAAATGTTGTTTATAATTATTTTTTTATTTGTTTTCAGGACAACCCCGACAACCAGTTCAAGAGTATTCCTCTTGGCCTTTGGTGGGCGATCGTCACCATGACCACTGTAGGGTACGGAGACATGGCTCCCAAGAACCTATGTGGGCATGTTTGTCGGTGCCCTATGCGCCCTTGCTGGTGTGCTGACCATCGCTCTGCCGGTACCCGTCATTGTCTCCAACTTCTCCATGTTCTACTCCCACACACAGGTTTGTCAGCATGACATTAAAAAAAAAATGGTGACTGATCCAACGCTGGAGTTGAAGAGATCAACACCCTCGCACACCAAGTTGTCATTCATTTGAATCCTATTTATAAACTAACTAAACTAACTAACCATCACGCCATTTCCCCGAAGGGGTAGGCAGAGAGGATAGAACGCCACACACCACTCTGTCCTGGCACACTTCTCTTGCTTCCTCCACATTCATAACATCTCCTCATGCACGCACGTCGATTATTCCGACATTCTTACATGCCCACTTTCAAGCACTTGTTTTACTTGATCATGCCCATGTCTTTCTCGGCTTTCCTCGACTTCTACATCCAGGCACAGTCGCATCATATATTTTTTTTAGCCGTTTCTTTCATCATCCATTCGCTCTACATGACCGAACCAACGTAAAAGACCTTTATTATTTTTGTCGATAATGCTTATCTCAGCCTTGCATTCTGCTCTAATTTCAACATTAGTGCACCTATCATACATAGTTTTACCACACATTCGCCTGAGAGATCCTATTTGTGGTGTAATTAAAGGCGTAATTTATATTTTCAGTGTTTGGATTAAACAAATGGCAACTTCTTGTGGTGCGACCCGGTATGCGAAATTTGACCTCATTCAACAACACATAAATAAATAAATAAACATTATACATAAGATCATACTCACACATGAGCTAAGAAGATGTACACTGCACTGTGCCCCGAAACATCTGTCTAAAACAAAGCCCAAAATCTCGGCATAATGACCCAATAAGCTTTATTTATGCGACACATTTTGCTCAAAATATCGCATCAAAACCGAGTGGTTTTTTTTACTACAATGAACCTACTTCATCGTCATAAAATCCATATCTTTTTATGGAATATTTCAGTGTTTTATTTACGTGTTTTGACGAATTGAACCGTCAAAATACCATTTGTCAAAAATGCGCACAGGAATTGAGTAACTCAAATAAAACTCCATTTTTGTTTACATTTCCTGCAGCCGATTCGCTCTCAAAAAGGTTTGCTTTCAAAATGTCGATCAATCATTAGTTCTTCCGACTCTCAGACTAGGGAGGCACACATCGCACAGTTGTTTCTCTCATACTTCGTTGGTCAAAAAGTTATTCGAGTGTTGTTATTCGCTCTTCTCTGAAATGCCAAGAAAAATGCCAAGGAAAACAATGATATTCATTAATCTTTTCAAGTATCTTGTCAACGCGAGTCAATCCCGAAGCATTGTCTTTGTTAATTAATTTTTCTCTAAAAAAAGAGATCTTCAAAATAAAAATTCTCAAATAATTAATTGGACTCTAGCCTAGTGGTTGTGTAGCGGCTGCAAACCTGAATCCTTTGACTCAAACCCATATAATATCATTTTGATTTCTGTATCAACATCTCGTGTAACAAAATTTAATATAGATTATTTTTAATTTCATTTAATATGTATGGGATTAATTAAATTTAATATGCCAAATGTAGTGTGTCTTTACAATAATGTATTACCTGAAAACCAAATAATCAGCCTTACGCTTCAGTGTCAGCTTTAGTTATCGTATGTGATAACAATACTTACATTTATAAAAATTACCGTTACAATAATTAAGAACTTACTTACTTTTTCTCCATGTATGTTAACACATATTTCTTATAATTTATACAGTGTGTGATTCTAAATCTAACGGAAACCCTCGACTATAGAAAATTTAAAATGTGCTTTGCGAATGGGTTCCATTACATCAGAAGAACTTTAGCTGTCTGAAAAGAAAGTTATTCAAATTCCCAAGCAATTAATTACGTTGTCTTCCTTTTGAAAATTCGTACGTCCAAACTAAGATAGAAATCTCAAATTCTTTTGTGTGCGATTCCATCTTATTTACACACCGATAAATTAAGACTCGAAAAGAACAAGTAATTTTCGCATTCATCTGTCAAGTTGTGCGCAAAGTTTTTCATTTTGTCTTCTATGGTCTCTTTCATCCGTCTTTTTAGGACGCGCCGCGCGCGGGGAAACGTCTGTCACATTCTTGGAACGTACGCGTGCGCATTCTGTGCTCTGGAGAAAGATAAATCTGGCTTTATTCTCTGTTTCCGCCACAAAGCCTCATACACGTCCAATCTACAAGATACACACAGTGTCTGTTTTGTGTTTTCTATTTTCATAGAGAAACGAAACCATAATCTGGGAATCAGAGATTGCGGAAGACGAATTGTAATGAATTTCCCGCTTTCTATAAAATATACATAATAGTGGCCAGCGTGAACGATGACATCTATCTTCGTTGCGGAAATTTTTTAATTATTTATATTATATAAACAACATTTTGAGTGTGTTTAAATACTTGCAGACAAAAACTGAATTTCACCCTTACTGGAAAGTATCTTCAGGCGTTGTCTAGTAGGTGATATAATTCGATAAGAATATTACTTACAATCATAAAGGTTTCTGCTAAAACGCTTAGCGATTTTCTCAATGGATGACAGAGAGGTTTCACATTGAAGCCTCGCGCCATTTCACTGTATTTATTCAAGTTCTGATAATTGGCAGATATGGATATTAAATACTTGGCGAAATGGGGAATGTTGTAATACATCAATTGGCCACACCTAGCCAACGACAGGTCATAAGCCCAGTAAAAAGCTAGATATATATAAATTTTTTTTTTGGAAGTGTTCTTTATTAAGAAAATAAACATAACATTAGAAAAACAAAAATAATGCTGTCCCGATAAACCGCAATTTTGCCGTTTGTCATCAGGAGCCATTAGCAAAAAATAAATTTATCATAGAAACATAACAAAATAATAAAAAAGTTTACAAAATATACATAAAAGGAATAGAGATAATGCATATGGTGAATCAATATATAATAAATTATGGTGCATCAATATAAAGAAGTTCTATCTTACAACCAAACCCTTAGAATAGAAATAATTTTATTAACATTATTACACGATTTAAATTCATAGGGCAACATATTAAATATTTTTGGAATTAAATATTCTAAAGTTCTCTGCCCGTACTTATTTTTAGTTTTGGGCACAATTAATCCCTCCATGGATGTGAATCTAGTTGTATAAGTGTGATCTTATTTATTTTTATATGTGTTATCAAACATATTTTGACAAATGATTATATTCCATATTTTTTATGTGGTTATCTGATGATGGGCCGAATGGAGAATGTTATAATACATCAAGTGGCCACTTAACTCAGCCAATGACTATCATAAGCCCTGTAAACGCCTAGGCAATACACATTCGTTTACAGAGTTTCTCTGTCTCTATTAGGATATTAATAATATTTGTACGTGTTTGTATTTATGACTCAAAGCGTGTGATGTATTGACTTCATGTTTGGTTTCGGCAAACCTGAATATCGATTTGTTCCAATTATTCATGTCTTCGAAGCTTTACATATTTTAAAAACGACCAATCCAACTCAAATGCAATCAAATATTCAAAATACTTTCTCTGGTTTCCGAAGCTTTCAAAATAATGAAAACCGCAAACGTTTTCAGAGGTTCCCTGAATCAGCTAAAATGACAAATAAAACATTGTTTCCCTAAGCGGAGATATTCCTAAAGGGGCTTTATTTCAAGCTTGTAATACCTTTCGCTCAACGGACATGTATGTGGGTATTTTGGGTAACCTTATATTACCTTTTCTAATCTTAGGGTTCAACATTCGTTGAATAATGCAGGCGATTTAAATTATTTAAAATTGTTATTTCTTTAGCTTATGAAACATTTAAGTGACATACAATTTAATCGCAATTGCTATGATACAGAATGTTTAAATAATTATTTTTCGAATTGGGTTAATTTTCTGTTACTTTAAATGTTTTTAACATTTCCTTTAAGTTTACTTAAAGGAAATTTTAATATTAGATTAACTATAAATATCACATTTGCGAAACGTTAACTTTTGGGTTTAGTGTTTAAGACATCAAGAGTCTAAATTCTTACTCCTAGCATTTTTCTCCTCCTTCCTACTTCTAAAGGCCTTTATTATTTATTTTCAAACCGATATCTTAAATTAATAATGTCATAGCTGATTAAATTATATTGTTTATATTTTTCGTTTTCTAAGCGTGTGAAATAATTACACCATAAAAACCTGATTTTAAAAAATAAACTGCAAGTAATGCAGATTAAAACATTGAATGTGTAAGCAATAAAAGCTCTAATTAATATTGAAAGCCCTTATATTTCTACCCTGAAAGCTCATTTACGTGTTTCCGTTGAATGTATTATGGGCTGTTATTCCGAAGAGACTTGATGACACAGTGTACTAAGTACTTTTGTTACACAATACTCTAAACTGACACTTAGATTCACATGAATCTGTAAACCTTTACATGAATCTGTAAAACTTTAAAGTCAATGTCGAATATTTTGTCGAAATAGCTGCATTTCTTAACGTTATAATGATAACAATCAATGTATTCATTTAAGCGTAATTTTCACGTAAAATATTTAATTTGTGAAACCTTGGACTAATCATCTTGCCGTCATGTAAGAAATAATCAAAATTTACCGCACTTGGTGTACCAATGCAGTGCCCTATGCACTATTAGGTGCGAATAAGAGAGAGAAGTAGTAATAGTATTTATTGATACATCCACCTTTTTACATGAACATTTTGTATAATATATTTCTTTTTTTTGCTTCAATTGATATTTTTAGGTTCATCAAGATATGATTGACTTGACAAATCTTTCTTATTTGATAAACGTGTTTCGAATATTTCAAAAAAATGGATAGGTGTATACACTTATGATGGGTGTTTAGGCGAGTAATTTAAGTAATGTAATTTTTTTTTTTCTAATATCAGAATTTGTAGAGTTTAAAAAACATGTGAATCTGCATTTTTGTAAGTTTGTTAGTTGAAAACCAATAGGTGTGTTTTTGCAAAAAAATTAAGGGTGACATAACTTTATTTATTTATATTAATTTACAGTACATTGCAGTTTTTAAGACGTCATATTGTTATTTTTAATGCATTCCTCGCTGGGGGACCCCGTGCTGAGGAAAGCATTTTATAAGTTATTGTTTTTTTTTTCTTGGTCGACATTATTTACAAAAAATATAAATATTAATTTACACACACTCGATCAATGTCACTCATTAATACTATCACCAAAATAGTAGGTAAATGAGGTTTAAATATATTATGACAATTATTGTTACAATATCTTGAGTCTTGAGCACACTTTAATACACATCGATTTTAAGTTAATTTTTATGCGGTGACCATGGTTTCAGGATCAATTAAACAATAGTAAATTCATCGAAGTTTTTTTGTTTACTTCTTATGTTTTGATTTAAAATTTTTAATGATTTTTTTAATTTAGAAATTTACCGCAGGATTCTACATTATTGGTAGTGTTAAATTTGCTTGTCTTAATATGGTATATTTTTTCTAAGATTTCTAAAGCCATATAAATTCGATATCACCTAATAGAGATGACGCAGGTCTTCCTCATGACTAATTTTAACTATTACCAGTGCAGAAAAGACAACCCATTAAAACAATCTATCTTTCTAGATTTCGAAAATGCTTTTTAATTTATACTGTTATTAAAATGCAAGAGCAAGTAACTGTTTGAGCGTTTTCTTTGTAAATCTCAGTTATTCTTCAGAAAAAAAAATTCTTACAGGAAGAAAGTTCTCACAATTTTCTTTGTTGATTATACCTCACGGCAGTTGCAGAAATGAGGTTTTATAAGTCTCAACCTTTGCACAAGAAAGGCAAAGAATAAGAAAAAAATGTAGATAACTTGTCTATGATATTTTAATGAGAATTAAAAAAGAACAAATTTCATGGAAAGAACACTTGATTTTCTATCACAAATGTTATTATAATTGAATTTGACAAACACGTTTTGTAGCAGTATAATTTACTACAATATTGAATTTGTAAATAATTAATCTGAATTATTCAACTTAATCATCACACCATATCCGCTCCCTATATGGAGCATATGGATTCCACAAACTGCCTCCAGGCCAAGCAATCGGCAGCCAGTTCCCGTGCATCCTCCCAAGTCATGTCCACGTCCCGCAGCTCGGATGCAAACTACCGGCGAATTATTAACTGTCAGTGGACGTCCAGGACGCGGACACCTCATGACTTGTAAAATAGGCAAGCATGGTTAAGGCTCTCGGAGGCATACGATATGGCTAAGACAGCCGAAACGCCTTCGCCGGATGACACCAGTAGACAGTAGATAAACTTGTTTTATTTCTATTATATGTTTACATTTATGTAGTAGATGTTAAATATGACAAAAAGCGTAATGCGCCAAAAGAATTAAAATGTGACTCATAATTCAATTAATGAACTATTTTACCTGAAAATTCGGGTCTGAAATTGAAATCTTTATTACACTCCTATTTTTCAACAAGTCCCTTCTAATCTCAAGCTTCCGATCTTGCCCTAAGGTTCAGAGTGGCATTAGTTCAAAGGCCTGTTAAATTATAGCCGGTCTTATTTTCCAATAAAGAAGAGATGGGTAATAAAGTGCTGAAATACTTTTAAACTTATTTACCCGCAAAACAAATTGACGGAAAATTACTCATTAATAGGTAATAAATTATACGGAAAAATAACATTTTTCTCTTGAACAAAAGCTTCGCTCTGTTTTCCGCCAAGTTTAATTTTTCCATTAGCTTTTTCCACCCCAATGGAGGCGTCACTGCAAATGACTAGGCGCCAGCCACTTGACGATAACCACACCAGAAGTTTCAAAACACTCTTGGCCTCCGATTTAATACAATTCGCATATTCAAGGGTTGAGGGAAATGAACCCCATCTCCCGTTGCGTTGATAAATGAGTAACTGCTATCAGATAGGTTTTTTGACATTTTCATTTGGCAAATGCTCAAAAATTTACGCACTTAAATACTCATGTTAACATTTTTTCTAATGATAAGCAATGCTAAAAAAAACAATAAAACATAAACTGTATCATACCATTATTTTGGTTACGCTAAATATTTCGTACATGCGGTTTTTCAATCTTTTTTTGCAATTACTAAATACCTACATATCGCTGCCGTATCATAAAACCATGTATTTTTACTCAGAAATAGCCTGAAGTTTGATTTTTTATAAACCTAAAAAATATTATACGTACATAATATTTATGAACTCGATAAAATTAGCGAGTTTTTAAATTGGTGACCTAACTTTACTTAATATTGCATATTTCTCATGTAAACGCAGCTTTTTTTCATATGATTCAATTCATATTTTAAATCATTGATATTTTAAATTTATTTTAATTCATATTTTAAATCATTGTCCGTCCGCCTTGTGGTGTAGCGGTAGCGCGTTGGTCTGCCACGCATTAGGCCGCTGGTTCGATATCCGATGGGGGTATATACTTATATACTACTACTCCGAAGCGTGAGACTGGTAATCTTGCCTTCATATAACAAATTATCAATATTTACTACACTTGATGTATCGATGCAGTGTCCTGTGCATCAACAGGTGCGGATAAGGGAGATTAGTAGTAGTAGCATTTCTTTAAAAATTGTATTTCATTTAATAGTGTTTATATTAGTTTGACATGCATTGAACACTTCGGCATTGATTAATTTAGAGAAGTTTCAAACCAATATGTGATGCGCTTTTGTCACTACTGGCGGTGACAGGGGGTGTGAGTGGAGTGGGAGGTGGCTGTTGTTAGTTAGACTGATGGCCGCTAGAGTACCGAGGCTTCGTTGTAAAGTTTACTGTACCATGTAGTGTTTATTGCTTTCTGAGGTTTGACACCGTAATGAATTTCCACAACGCCAACGTTACACCGAAAAGGCTGTATCTAAGGAGTAGAAAATAAATATAATATAAAATAAATTTAATATAAATAGATAATGAATAAAATAAATAATGAACTGCGTGGTTTTTACAGTGGCCATAGAAGAAATCTGGTACCAAATCGAAATTTTAATGAATTTTTATTTTGATCATCGTGCATATTTTTAAAATACATATCGACGGCGACGGTGGAAATGAAAAAGTTACCAAAAGACGTAAAATTTTCAAAGGAAAATAACATATTCATATTATTTTATCGATACAATATAATATTACGGATAATATACACACTACACACTCACATTATTTATCACATAAACCTTCACTTTAATTTGAATTTAGATTTTATGTTAGTCCTCATTCCATAAAAAACCTTTTTACCGCCTTAAATAGCACTGAAGCAAATATTTTTTGTTATTTGATTAGGCACTTGTATGATTTTTTAATCAATGTTTGTAAAAGGTACTGGTACCCGTTTAGTAAGTAAATAAATAGATTATATTAAACATAAACATAACATAAAGGTTAGATCGATCGATAAAGAAAAAGACTTTTCGCATGCGTATCCCTTGCCAATCAACTTGGTTGATTAATACATAAATCACTCAAAGTTCTAAAGTAGTGCATTAGATAAAAAAAATAAAAAAACTCTAGGGTTAAGGTAACTGTATATCAACACTATAAAGTATTTTATATTCTCTGTAACGGACTAACATTTCATGAAAATATTACTAAAATGCATTATGCGGCAGTTATCCCTCCCGGCCATTTAACTTCCATTAAGGGTCATTTTTCATATGAATTGAATATTTTTTGACATTTTAAGAAATTAAAAGTCGGTTTCTGCATAAAATTGATTTCTTGTGAATATGGAATTGAATCGGAGTGGAAAATGTGGAACATTAGTTCGCATGACCATTAACGGGTTTCGAGTAAAATCAGTTGAAGTATACACCGTTTCCCACGATGAGACCGCGAAACTCCAGAGGATTCATGATATTCTGAGAAAAAAATCTTATCTAAAAGTTTTTCAAAAAACTCAAAAATCTTATCAAAAATCTTATCTAAAAGTTTTTCAAAAAACTCAATTCTAATTTCTTAAAAAAATGATTAAAATATGAATAAAAAATTTACGCGTGTAATACCGTCCATTTTTGAACTGGCTAACACCACGTGACCTGCACCAATTTCAGATATGAAATTCGAATTTTGAATGTCCGCACAAGGCAAGGCGTTCGGTGACCAGAGCGGACCCCCACTCCTCCCCGCCCACCGCCACCCCGCCACCGCTAGCATTTCAAACAGAAGCCAGTATTACATAGTCGTTTTTTATTAATACTTTTTTTAAATTAATTATTAAAAATGCCCGGATCAAAAAACTTTATAAGGATTTTTTTCTCAGAATACCATGAACAATCACCCTCCGGAGTTTCGCGGTCTCATCGTGGGACACGGTGTATATACACACATTCACAGTGCCTAAAATAATAAGAAAGGATGGGAAAAGGGGGATGAGGAAGAATAGAAGGATGTTGAAAAATAATATTGGGGGATTTACAAAAGGGTTAGAAGGAAAGCCCATTAAAAATAAAAAATACAACAAAAATAGGTAAAATTATGTAAAGAAATTCTGTGGAATCGGAAAACAAATAAATATATTAAATTTCTCCTGCTCCAGTGCCAACATTACTTTATTTTTAAATAATTGTTTGGATATGTTAAATAAATTTATACTAACAAAATCCTTATGATATGATGTACATATCCGATAAATTGTTCCATTTTTACCCAGATTCGATCTTTGTTATGGTAGCTTTGATGATCTATACCGTCATTTAAAATAAATATAATGGGTTTGATTCACTTCAGGTTGAAAATGTTATATTATTAGAGTGTATTGTACAATTTAATTTATTTTGACACTAGCAGCGTATGATTGATAAAGTCAATGATGATAATATGGATAGTTACTTTCAGGATTCATTCGCTGCAACTATTATTCATATATTCATTTATAATGTGAAAAGTGCTTCTGGAGTAAGGAAGGAAATGTGATAAATGAACCAAAAAATTATACGACCCTGAGAATATTTTTGGCTGAATAATGATATCCAATATTCTACTTTACGCTAGTATGTACCTATAATTACACGCATAATACAATTTACAGTACATACATATGTTAAATAAAATGTATCACAAGCTATTAAGGAAGGTCTTTCGTTGACATGGTCGTTAGTTTGACATATTTTACGGACTAAAAATATATCCGTACCATATTAACTACTTCTTGAAACTTTAAGTGTACATACATACGAGTAATTTCACAGTCCTATGTTTATCTATCAAGTACTTTACATACGACATTTATGTTAGGAAACTCACTTTGCAGTTATTCATTATAAACTATTTAAATAAAACACTTTGTTTTTAATTACTTTTTATTATTAAACCTCCCCACCAGTTTCGAGGCAATGTGTGTCTCTTTTTCAAGGGAAAGTATACAGTTCTACTAATTTAACTATATGATTTCATGTTTTAATTTCAATAGTATACATACCCTCGAAAAAGAGACACGCGTTGTATTGAAACCGGTCGTGAGATTTATTTTTAAAAAGTAGTTAAAAATAAATTGTTTTATTTAAATAGCTTACTTTATATACTGTTAGGCTATTGCGACAGTAAAAAAAACTTGTACATCCTGCAAAAGTAAGGAATAGTAGCGACGTCGAAAGGCGTGTTAAATGACCTAATATCCTTCATGGCCCGGGTAATTTGACGCCGATTAAATAAAATAAAGGGAAAACAGGGCTCTCTTGATGTCGGAAGAAAGGAACTCACTCCCGGAAACAAATATTACAAGCTATTTGTCTTTGTAGACCTGCCAGAATGGGTTCCTTTGTGAACCAAACACAACAATAAATTTGGCGGGATTTCGGAACTGTTTTGAAAGCTCAAATAAGGAAAAAAACCCTTTTAGAATGTAGAAAATCAAATGTTTTCGGCTGGTCTCAATCAGAAGATATTCTGCCTTGAGTGTCTTAAAAATCTTTTACTTTCTTCTGTTACGTTTACGGTATTTTATTCTAAACAATGTGTCAAAAAAAGGATGCCACGGGCCTTTATCAAAAATCACAATACCGAAATGTCAATAAAAGATCTTCCAATTCAAACAATTCACAATTTAAAACGTTATCTTACTTTTACAACAAGAATTTTATTTACCAAATAAATATCCAAGATGTTTTTCTTCAAACAGGACTAAGAATTTTTCGAGAACTCGGCAAATCATGTATGTGATAAAATAAAAGGTTGAACTATACACAGATAGAGAAGTGATCTAATTTATGTAGGTCAGATAGGAATTTGGGTATAGATCTTTGATAGGAATTCAAGAATCTAAATGCGATCCAATGTATTCTCTGCCTGACAACAGTCACAAAAGAAGATCGCTATCTAATAAATGAAATTAAAGAATGTTTAAATATTGCTAAACGTAAAAAAAAATGCATGCTGGTATCTATAAATTTGTATGAAAACGCCTCTTCTAGTGAATTCTTGTTCAAAAATTGGTATCCAATTTATATCGATGCGGTATGGTGTTTTTTACAACAATTAACGTCGCAGGTTCCAAATTTAAGCATAGCCTGAAGTATTATTTTTCTGATATTATTGATATCTCAACAGAGACAGAGAAACTCTGGAAACGAATGTGGGTTATGTGGGTTAAAAAAAATATTTACTGGTAAAATTAAAAAGCAAATAAAAATTGGAGAGACATCTTCAGGCGTCTTCTAGTAAGTAATCAAGTTCGGATGAACCTTACCTACACCAATAAAGTTAGATTGCCCCAAAAAATGCTTATCTATTCTCTCAATAGATGTCACTATAGGGAAAAAAAAATATTAAAAATATTAAAATCTGTCGAAAACACAACTCGCGTGTGGATTCTTCTGTACAAACTCAACATATATACAAGTTTCAAAAATTTGTCATACATGGTTGTCAGATGATGGGCGGAATGGGGAATGCTGTAATTCATCAAGTGGCCACTTAACCCAGCCAATGACAGGTCATAAGCCCTGTAAACGCCTAGATAACCCACATTCGTTTCCAGAGTTTCTCTGTCTCTGTTGAGATTTCAATAATATCTGATATCAGCCCAGCATGGGTATAATCCAGTAATTTGTCTACAAGTATTTGTATTCTTTCAAAATGTTGTTATTATTTTTGTTTATTATCAGATAACAAATACCTCGTGCTTATTTTTCATCAACATCATCATTCTATATCCGCTCCTTATGGGAAGCATAAAACTCCACTAACTGCCTCCAAGCTAAGAGACTTGCCTTCGTGCATCTTTCCAAGTCAGGTCCACGTCTCAAAGTTCTGACGTAAACTGTCGACTAATTGTTAGTAGTAAACGTCCAGGATGCCGGGAACCTGATGTCTTGTGAAATGGATAAGCGTTATTAAGGCTTTTGGGAGACATTAAAAAATTACGATAATCATTTAAAAAATGTAATTCTTAATATGATAGTAATGTAATTAACATAGAGCTTGTTTTGATTATTATTTCTCTCCTCATTTATTGTTTAAAAAGTCTACTGATTTAAACAAATTTTGGTAAAAAGTTTCTAATTTGATAATAATTAATAAAAGTACCAGTGAAAACATTTTTTTTATCTGAACATAAAAACTATTCATTGTTTTAATTTACGCGATTAAATCCGAGACATAAATTCTAAATTAATATGTACATTGCTCATTTCGTAAAATATCAAATGTCGCTTGTGAATTTCGTCGAGGATCAAGATTATTCCTAGAAAATCAGCGGGCGCCGCGCCGGGCGTTATAAACAAGATTTCTGAATGATTACCTTATCAAACTGTTATGACAAACTGTCACAGTTTACGAAATATCTAGTAAATTTCAGTGTATCAAATTATTGGTGGAATTAAATGTAAATATTCGAATAATTTAAATTTTTAGAATGTTTTTTTTAATGATAAATGTACCTAATTAGATTATCTTGCAGTAAGCGATATTAGGGCTCTTTTTAACGTTTCTTCAATAACGTATCTTAATGTTTTATATCTATGGTATTTTATATATAAATGTACCCAATAAGGATCTGCTAACCTAAAAAAGACTAAATATTATTTAAGGAGTTTTTGCTTAGCAACCAGAATTCGTGTGTCTAAAAAACCGTCCAATAAATATTAATAATTATGTACATAGTATGAACATCTTCGTGGCTAGATTAGTAAGATTATACATAAATGCGAAACGAGGAGTTGGAGAACTTGAAACGAAGATTATTTGATAAGTTTCTTTGATTATTTTTACTGAGCAAGTTGAAGAACAACTTTTCGGCTCAGTATTTCCATGGCTTTTCTAAATAAACTTTTAAACATCAAGTTACTGGAAATAATATTTGATAATCACTTTTGTTAATTAACAATTATATCATTAGGTTTTCTCAATTTTCTTCCATATTTTTATTTATTTATTAAAAAATCATATTATTGATACGTGATACGTGCTTTACACGTTTTTTGTTAAACGGTCTGCCAGGACGGCGGTATCCTCTTTCTCTTTACTTATCGTCTCTTGCGTTTAAATATTTAGATTTCCCAACACATACACCACACTCCACACACATACAACAACACACACACACACATGACATAACATAACCACTGTTTGCTCACTTCACGTCTTCAGAAATTTGTCTTGTACATTGTGTTGTCCACGTAATGGGTGTTATGTTGTATATGTTACCTTAAATTGAAAATTCTTAGTTCACTGTACCAAACATAGCACTGTGTGCACAACATTAAACTTTAAATAAATACTATATTAGCATAGCGCATTTTGTATTTCAATTTACTAATTGAAAGAACAACTGGACAAATGAAAAAAAACGTACCAAAAAAAATACATGACTGGAGGGAATTTCCCAAAAGTGTGTTTTCCGATACTTCTGATACCTTGGAAAAAGTTCATTTACAAAGAGGCAGTAGAAAAAGTAAGAGTCTCAACTCACTGAAAAAGAACAATTATATTGTCCTTTTGGTGGTTTCATTCTCAAAGCTGTATTGTACCCAAAGGAATCAAATAGTCCTTCAAACAATTTGAACTTAAGCGCAATTTATACGGGACAGAAAACTGTGCAGTTTGCAAACTGTCCCGTATAAAGCGAAAACTGTAGGGAATATAATGGTTGACGCGACGCGCGACGTTTGGCTGACCTGACAGTTAATGATTTTTTATGTTAACGTTTAAGTGGATATTGATAAGTTGAATTCTTTTAAAAATATTAAAAACATAACATAGGTACTTACATTATTGCTATATTAACAATTTCCTGTGAGCAAACATACGATTATAACCTATGATCGTGTTTAAAAAATATACATATTTAGAGTTTCTTTTGTCAGACTGTACAGTTTTCTGAACAAGAGACTGTACAGTTTTTGGTCCAATATAAAGTGCACATTAGAGTGATAGCCAGGAGTCAGGCTTTATATAAATTAGCAAGAACGATGAAAATACTATGACTAAAACAACTAGGGACTTTAGATTTTAATTGGAATTGTTAAAATTGTAATGTATCTGTTTTTTCTATTTTGAGACATTTTACCACTAAATATTGCAATAACTTTCATAAAATGACGATCGGCGAAGCTTTTAATATGCGAAATCTGGGTAATAATTTTTTAAAGACTCCGGGGAGACCCGCAATAAATAATATGCTCTATTGGGCTAGATGAAAAATGAGAAAAGATTTCTTACTTAGATCATAATATACTGTTCATATTTATTTCATCATTTATCGGTTTAAACTGAATGTTGTAATGAATGGCCGAGATAACGAGGTATAATTAAGTAATTTCCCAAAATAGCTAAAGGGAAAGTTCTTAATTACTTCTCATAAATTTTCGGCGGCAATCAAAGGACAGATTGTTTTTCTTCACCACTCATTGAGGGCTAGAAAGTTTTAATTTGAGCATCAAGATCTATCGACCCCTCTGAAACAACACAATCGTGGTCGGATAAACTTACTTATAGCTCTTTGGTTAAATAACCTTTTTTAGGGACAGTATTAACAAATATATTGATTTATTTAGAGTCCAAAAATCTTTTTTACGGGATTTCGTGCATTTTTTTAAAAAACCTTTGAAACCTTTGAAACCGAGAGAAACAAAACTCGTAGTACAATACAAAAACTGGTGAATCTACATCATATTGGGGAGTCGAATGTGTAATATGATTTTCGAATCTGAGATTAAAAAAATAAAATTCCCTTCAAAGCTTTTATTAGTACTGTAGATTACGTAAAATTGTACGAATTATTGTTAAAATAAAGTTTTTGCTTTTGTTTTCTTAAAACATTAATTTCACCTTTTTTCCTTATACATTTTTTTAGTACATTAATTTCCTAAAGAGATTATATTTAATAATCGTTTGTAAGAATTGTTCGAAAAAAAAATTCAACTTCTTACTCCATTTTTTCGAAAACTATGAATGAAATAAAAAAAAATTGTTAAACAAAATCGATTCCAAATATTATGTAGATTCACTGGTTTCCCGTTTGTACATAGAGTTTTGTTACACCATGTATATAAATACGTTAAAATTATTTTCGACCTATCCGAAGACAGGATGATATGTGATGTGCGTTGTAAATGCGTAATCCATTATCCCCGCACAGATAACGATTTTGTGTCTATTGAAGTGTTAAAATTTGTCAAATAGATCTTCAACACAGCATAAATGAATTCACAATAAATTTCATTACTGAAAATTTTTGTGAAAATTGAAATACATAAAAAAATATCGATTTATTTTGTGTTTCTTCGATTTTCATTCCATTGATAAACAATGTACACTTGTACACAAGTACACACACTGCATCTTATTATTACAGTTTCACGATAAAGTTTGTCATCGTGAAATAGCGTTATACCTCTTTAACTTTAGAAAGTGATTATAATGCTTTTACGGCGATGCTATCTTCAATACGACATCTCTATCTTCCTGTACCGAATGAAATGTAAACATCGCAAAACTGCAACGACCCATTTTAAATTGCATTTATACCCACGTATTCAGTCGTACTAAGTGATTGGAAAATGGAATTTGATTGATGGCTTATAGGATGATCATTCAATTATTTTTGTGGCAATTGTGTATCGAGATACTTTAAAATTATATTTATTTAAAAATCTCTCTCGTTGCCTATTTAAACTATTACCGCAATAAATATTTGGTAATTCAAACACTAACCAGAAAAATAATATTTAAATCAACTTTTAAACGCGCAACATTGTCTATTTTCTTAAAAAGTATATTTGAGTTATTCTGATGTAATTACTCAAAAATTTCAATATTGGGCTGCTTTGAAATAGTCAGAATTAACTGTGCTAGAAAACAGGAAACAAGTTGTGCTGGAGGTGGATCAAACATATAAATTCTAATCCCGAGTCCTCGAATCTACCACTAGACCACAACCTGGTTCACGTGGGTAAATTTTGTAGATAAATAACTTAAAAATGTTAAGATAAATCTTAATTGGAGAGCTATTTACGTTTCCATCAACTTATCATTAAATGTTTTAATTTAGAAAAAGTCACGAAATTAATTATAGTATTAATTGTGAACCAATTAGAAAATAACAACAACTGTGACACTAATTAAATGAGTCATATTATAACAATTACCGTCCATGAACGTCGTTTTCGTCTACAAGTCGCTTGATGATCGTGCGAGATCCGTCTAACTAAATCTCACACTTGTCTGATTTCAAGATTAGCTACTCAATCACAGGAATCGTTAGGGCTATAAAACAAATGAAAAAACTCTCTTGGGCCTGTACATAATTACCAGTTTTTTTTATAGTTTTTTTTTACTTCATACATTACATTTATTTCCAATATTTGTAACAAGCAATGTGAAAAAAAAATCCATTATGCATAATAATAACAACAAAATGTTCAAATCCACATGGGTCAAATATTTTTCACAGCTACTTATTTCCTGAAATTCGAATTTCAAGTCACTATTCACAATCACATTTCTTAATAATTCTTTTCTACATCTAAAACTAGCTTACTAACTAACCATCACGCCATTTTCCCGAAGGGGTAGGCAGAGAGGATAGAACGCACACCACTCTGTCCTGGCATACTTCTCTTGCTTCCTCCACATTCATACATCTTCTCATGCACGTACGTCGATTATTCCGACTTCTTACATGCCCACTTTCAAGCACTTGTTTTACTTGATCATGCCATGTTCTTTCTCGGCCTTCCTCGACTTCTACATCCAGGGGCACAGTCGCATCATATATTTTTTTAGCCGTTCTTTCATCATCCATTCGCTCTACATGACCGAACCAACGTAAAAGACCTTTCTTAATTTTGTCGATAACGCTTATCTCAGCCTTGCATTCTGCTCTAATTTCAACATTAGTGCACCTATTATACATAGTTTTTACCACACATTCGCCTGAGAGATCGCATTTCAACTGAGATGCATTCAGTCTATTTTCATCCTTATTTTTCCAGCTCCATGCTTCGCTTCCATACATAAGGGTCGGTACCAGAACTCCATTATGCACTGCCAATTTAGCCTCTTTTCTACATTTAATTTTTAAAACCTTCGAATTGAGAAGTAACGATATTTTCCTGTTTCCTTCCAATACGATTTTCTTCATTTTACTAATACTGTGTACTAACGCCATCTGTGCAGGCGCGGTCGAAGCTCCCGAAGAAACGACGACGCGTTCTGCCAGTGGAACAGCCGAGACGCAACAACCGCGACTGCGCAGTGTCCAATAGGAGGATGAACGCCATCAAACACAACCACCCTGCCGCTATCATCAAGGAGGCTCCCGCTGTGGGTCGAGTCGGTGAGGATTGAGTCTTTGCTAATTTTAGTCGAATGTAGAATACACAGATGTCAGTAATTTTATCCAGATTTGATTAAATATACCTAATAAGCATTTTTTTAAGAACTATGTAAGGAATTACATAATAATGTTTAGAGTTGAAAAATTATTTCATTTGGGATATTTATTGGACTGTCATTGAAGCGTCACGACTGATTGTCTTGCCTTCATGTAACAAATTATTAAGATCCACTGCCCTTGATATACCGATTCAGTGCCACATGCACCATTAGGTAAGAAGATGAGGAAAAGTAGTAGGTAATTGCATTATTATTAAAAATATTATATTGTACAGCTTATTATTTCTTTAAACATTATAAATGGGGAATCTTTAAACGATAGTCAAAACTATTGATTTTATTTTTAGTATCAACTATACATAATATACGTATAACAATAGGGTTCTTCCAGATAACATGAATATCCTTGAAAACGCTATAAATATTAAAAGTATATTTTTACAATTTCAACGATATAAAACACAATGATCAAAAATTTTTTTTTCATTTATAAATTTATCTTTTAAAAACACGAAATTACGAGTGACTTTTAACGCCCGTTATTGGTTAATGACGTCATACCCGTCCACCATGAAAGGCGTGAAATTCACTACGAAGTGAGCGCCCATATTGCTGTTACGTCACACCGCATGCGCGCCAAATGAAGGATTTTGCGAGCGATTTGAAAAAGTTCTATTTCAAACCGCGCTAAAAAATTCATATGTCATCGTAAAAAAAATTAAAAAAATTCCCTTTATATTGAAATAAAAAATAAAATATCAGGAAGAACCCAATTATATTTTTTGAGACTGTAGATAAGAAAACTCAAACTGAAGAATTAATATGAAAGTAATTTTATTATTCCGAATATTCAATATCTTACTATTTTTGTGTAATTTTTTTTACAACATTGTACTACATTGTTATACATTTAAAGCTTCCTACGTGATCAAAATTTACAATCGTGTAAAAGGTAGGTAATGCGGAGTAAAAATATTCAGGCGGAAAATACGAGTCGGAAAATTTCCCAGTAAAAATACAAAAAGGGTTACCAAGTAGTTGGACCTCGGTAAATTATTCATTTCTTTTTCCGGTACCTAACTATAACTAGGTATTTTGTCGGGCCGCCCTCTATTTGCTATTCGAATAAGAATGAAATCAACATTCAGCTCTATAGATAATCTCATTCAGCATTCATTCATTCTAATACAAGAACCTTTGGATTTTAAGCCAAATTTTAAAGTTGCATTAGTAATCTACGAAAAATCTGGAAATTTTCGATAGGTTCGGAAATTTCTGTGTTTTCAAAATGATATTTCGGATTCATTGACTGCCCACAAAGCTTCAAATATTACACCTTTAGATCAAGCTATTTTCTAAGATAAAACAGAGACCGATTTTTTTTAAATATGCGGACTATTACTAATACTACTTTCCCTTATCCGCACCTAATGGTACATAGGGCACTTCATTGGTACACCAAGTGCAGTATCTTGATTATTTTATAAAATTTTAAAAAAATGAAAATAAAAATAAAGTATTTTTTTATTTCAAAATTTTTTCTAACATGAATGTAAGATGGTCAGTTGTACGCTTCAATACCAGTCCAAGGTATCACACGTCATGAAATATTAATATGAAAATCACACGAAAATAAATATTTCATGTTGACCCCCTACGGGAATCGAGCTCGCGACCTCATGAGCGGTAACCAAATGCGCTACCACTATGCTACGAGGCGGACGTTATATATGGGGAAAATATTACATCAAAAGGCCTGATTTTTGTTTGAAGAAATTTTCGAGATTCTATGGAAAAACTACCGATACAATAACCTATTCTGAACATAGCTTCAACTCATTACATGATCCTGGCTTTTAGCGTTAGGTACAAAGGATAGTGATTTAGAGTGCTGAAATCATGCTATTGATTCATTCAGTGCGCAGGCGCGTCAATATAACATGTAACCTCATGAGCTATATTAGTTTTTTCTTCAATTTCCGTGCCTCATTATAATATGGTAACTAGTAACTATAGGGTGATTTTTTAGTAGCTATTTGGAAATGTTTTTAAAAAAAACACATAAAATTCAGAAAAATGCATGAAATCTTTATTTGAATCGATAGTACGGTCCATATAATTTGATGCTTGAAAATTATTAAATTCAAATGTTAAATGCGGCAGCGCCTCAAATGGTCCATCCGCTTAGTCCAATTTTGGCAAACACTTTCCAACATTTCGACCGGTATCTCTCGAATAAATGCTTCAATGTTGTCTTCCAATGCGTCAATCGAAGCAGGCTTGTTAGTATAGACATGAGCCTTAACAAAGCCCCACAAAAAATAATCTAAAGGCGTTAAATCGCACGATCTAGGCGGCCAATCGACCTTGCCTCCGAACTTTTATTTCACGTTTGGGACCGGTCAATTGGCCGCCTATATCGTGCTATTACGCCTTTAGATTATTTTTTGTGGGGTTATGTTAAGGCTCATGTCTATACTAACAAGCCCGCTTTGATTGACGCATTGGAAGACAACATTGAAGAATTTATTCGTGAGATACCGGCCGAAATGTTGAAAAATTTTGAAAAGTGTTGAAAAGTGTTTGCCAAAATTGGACTAAGCGGATGGACCATTTGAGGCGCAGCCGCAGTCAACATTTGAAAACATTAAATTATATGGACCGTACTATCGATTTAAATAAAGATTTCATGCATTTTTCTGAATTTTATGTGTTTTTTTTTTTTTAAACATTTCCGATAGCTACTAAAAAATCACCCATTACTACACGTGTACATAATATATGTATTTATGCACCTACGTATGTATAGTGTGTGGTCTTTTTATACATTTTACAATATACTATTTCCTATGTATAATAGTTCCGCCGTTATAACACGCGAGTGCTATTATGGCGTGAAAAGGCGGTGGAGTTTCAAAATGGAAGTTTTTCAAATTCAAAAATTAAATTATTCGAAGTCAGCCTTCAGCCAAAAGTAAATCAGACATTCTAGAAAATTTAAAAAAATCCAGAGTACCTATTTAATTACAATCAATAAAATAGGGTTGCTGGCCAAATCAGAAATTCATTCCGAACTCATTCCGCAGCGATCATTAGTATATTTTTACTTTATTTCAGGTAACGCTAATGGAATGAACGTGATTGGACTGGCTCTCCAAGGGCCTTCAGTCACGGTGGTCCGCAACTCTACAACACCTGCACCTGAAGATATGGGGTACTCTTATCACCACCCACTACAAGCTAGGGGACCAACAAGTGAGTCTAACAACCTTTCTACTCTAACAAGGCCTTCTGCAAACATCACCATCATAATACCATATCCGCTCCCTATGTAGAGCGCTTGGATTCCACAACATGTTTTCAGGCCAAGCGATCGGCCGCCAGCTCCCGTGCATCCTCCCAAGTCAAGTCCACGTCCCGCAAACTGCCAGCAAATTGTCAACAGTGGATGTCCAGGACGCCGAAAACCTGGTGCCTTGTAAAATAGGCAAGCGTGGTTAGGGCTCTCGGAAGGCATACGTCGTATATATATGGCATAGCCAGCCGAAACGCCTTCGCCGGATGACAGTAGATACCAAGGGTTGCTGAAGATATGGGGTGCTCTTATCACCACCTATTGCAAGCTAACAAATGATTATAGCAACCAAATGTTGCTCCCATATGCCACCTGGCGTGCTTCTTGAGGTCATTTCATTTGCGCTCTGCAAGTATGAATGTGTGCACTAGTTTTCAGCCTACCCTCGTACTCTTACAAGGGGCTTCTTACACTAGCAATATTTTGTAACTCATTTTTTATTCTTCATTTTGCCACCGCGAATTTGTCGGCTTGGTTCCTAAACAAGATATTTTACGTCAAGATTTTGTTTTAGTCTACAAAACTATGGATTCACATGCTAAGAAAAGAGCCTAACCTGGCGCTAGCCTTTACATACTTGATAATACTAGTATTTATAATATGAATTTCAAAGTTAGATAATCTACCACAATGATTATTTTAAATTCTGTTCCACTTGTAGATAGATATTATTTCAATGCTAGTTTTTCTGCCTTCAGCTTTTTACTATTGTAAAACCTCAATCGTTCAAAACAAAATATTAATAGAATTCAATAAAATTCCTATTATGTTCGATCTCATTATTTTCATAAGATATCAATAATATTTACGTAGGTATCTGGAATTTCCCAATACACAGGAAATGGTTTTTTTCATTTTCCTAGAATAAGATGTTATGATTAGGAAAATAGTTTTCTGTGTGGTTTTCTAGAGATATGGTTCAGTTACCTCGTACATTGATTATTGTTGACATGTCAATATCAAGTCTCAGATGGGTTTCCTGGCATAATTTATGTTTTCCGGATCCTTCCAGTTCAAATATTTTCATATGTCAGGTTACGGTTGGGAGCGGATATTTTATACGCATGAGTTATTTGAACTGTGTGATTAATTAATTAGGATGGTTTGAAAAATATTTTCAATTCACATGCTGATGTAAAATATTTTCTAATAATCTCAACGTGTATAAGATTGCAACAATAGAGATGAAGACAGTAATAAGGAACATTTAGGCGTTTACAGGACTCGTGACCTTGAAGTTATTAATTTAAACACCTTGTATTATTTCCTAAATGTGCTTTTATGGATAGAACATTCTTTTTTTTAAATTAAATATGTAGGTACTGTATGTAGGTTTTCATACAATTTTTTTTAAAATATACTTGAGCTTCCTAGGGTTAATTTTCGTAACACCACTCATATCATCAAATTCCACCGTATAAAGACTCCAGCACTTAGGCCTATTGACACGAAACGTGTGACGTAGATGTCTAGTGAAGACGTAGATGCTTATTGATGACGTAGTGGGTAACTAGACACCTCAGACACGGTAGTATTTTTCAAGTATGGAATGTCACTTTTCTGAAATTCTTGTTCGAAGCATCCATCGGTCAATAATAAGGTCTAGATTCAAGATGTAAGATTCCATACTTGAAAAATACTAACTTGCCTAGTGACCCACTACGTCACCACTAGGTATCTACGTCACACCAAAGTGTGAGTGTATTGGCCTACGTCTGTAGTTAGCACGGCTTAGATTCGTGAAATATTTGTTGATGATAAGTGGTGTTATCAAATCATCCCTAGTATGTCGTATATTTTCAATAACTTGTATGCAACGCCTTATATTGGGCTTTATTGATTGTTAATATACATCATACGATTTTAACAGTAAATAATGAAGTTAATTTTAATATTATTTATACAAGATTAAAATGAAAGATCTTTTTCGAAAACCCATGCTAAGCCAATATTACATCATATTATTATCTTTGAATTAATCAACACTAGAGTTCGTCAT
Source organism: Micrasema minimum (assembly GCA_022494985.1). Classification (NCBI taxonomy): domain Eukaryota; kingdom Metazoa; phylum Arthropoda; class Insecta; order Trichoptera; family Brachycentridae; genus Micrasema; species Micrasema minimum. The sequence goes on from JAGVSP010000974.1 coordinate 28,542, forward strand.
TTTATTTACATAAATATATGTTTGTACGTATTTACCTTATAAACATTACCAATCAAAACTCTAGCAAACTTCTAGATATCAATATCATTTTGAGGTTTTTTTCTTAACTATGTAAATAAATATAAGGAAATTGAACGTAAGACCTAGTGTTTTTATCTGAGAAGAAATTAAATTTAGCTGCAATTGAATTAGTAAACTGTATTTAAAAATTGTTAAGTAATTATTACAAGAATAATTTCTTATCTTTTCAGATGAAGTATGCTCACCACCACAGGCCATATCTTTAGCTTCTCTACAGCCTCCAGTGTTAAACTTTCCTCCTCTCCAGCCTCGTCCAGCGACTACAGGGTCCATGGACCTGATGCTGCCTCTTCAGCCAAAACTTCTTCCAGGGTTCAACGTCCACTCGACAGCCGGGAAACAAGATCGGAGCCCAGGAGCACCGTATTCGAAGACAGCATCAGAAACAAACTGGACCATCTTAACGAAAATAATAACGAAGCAGGAAATGAAAGTTGTAGCGAAAACGGTGACGTAAACCAAAAGTTTGAAAATTCACTTAATGTTGAAGGGGGGTATCAGAAAAGTTGCACGGGAAAAGAAGGACCAAAAAGTTGTATTAAAATCCCTAAGCACGACGTAATAGAAGAATATTCAGAATGTAATGAAGTTGACAGAAGCGATAGAAATAGAAGCGAATCTAAATTATCTCACATTTCAGAAGAAAACACTACTGATTCCTCACTGAGAGAAGTCAAGGATATTTCTGACTCTTCAGTTCGTATCAGGCCACTGAGAGAAGGTTCTGTGTCAGGTCCCTTCATCAACTCGAGTCGTCCTGACCTGAACGAGAACTGTTCGTCCAGCCGTTTGGACGAAGTCAATTCTAACGTACTTAGTGAACTACTTAAATGTGATAAGAAAATCTTGGACAGTGATATTAGGAAGGATTTGCCCGATAGTGAGTCTCCTACACAAAATGACGAAAGTGATATTTCCATTAATGATAGCTCATCCAATGTTTATAATCGAAGGATAATTTGATTCTAGAAGTAATCCAGCTCATCATTTCTTTATTGTTAAAATTGATATTCAAATATTTTAGATATTGCATTGATATATAAATCTGTTACAAATATTCAAATGTTGATTGATATTTTACACATCTAATATAAAATATTATTACTTTTAACTAAACAGTTTAGTAAATGTTACTATTGTAATTAAGAAATACAGTTATTACTAGTTCCAATCCATAGATTTTATTTTTAAAATACTCTCAATTTCTGGATAGCGCTAATTATTATACTAATATAACTGGATAAAATGCATGTGATGTAAAATAATTATAAAATTAAACCGATTCTTACATTAATTTAATTTTAAAGCTTTATCGGTGTAGAACAATCGGCAAACATTATTTTTTCACTAAAAGAAATAGCATTAGATAAATTATTCCCGATATTTAATCATAAGATAACAATCTGTTGTTTTTTAAAAAAAAATGAATAACATATGAAGATAAAAAACCTTATAAATATGAAAATACTCTTTTTCTAAATACACTTAAAATCTTATTTTATGTATCAGTTTTGGTTTAGAACTATTTCGTAAAAATTAATGTTTTATTTTGAAAAATTCATTATATCTCCTTTTTTAAAAGTAAAGCTTTTCCTGATTTTTCATTACGTTTGTATTTGATTATTTAAAACATAAAAAACGATTTGCATTTTTTTTAAATTTCTGTGTGTTCATAATATAAAATACTCTTCATAAATTTATAACAAAACTTTTTTTTTTAAAATATATAAATGAAATAAGTGCTTTAGTAGAAATAAACTATTATTTACAGAATTTAAATATGTCTCTGTTACCGATTTTTTAAAAAGTTATTCGGAAATTTTAAAAAACGTGAAATTTAAAGATTTATCCAAACGAAAGTAAATTTTTAACCAATATTATAACTTAAGAAAATGTCCATCTTCTTTGAATTAAACTTCCTCAGATTATGATAACATATTACAAAGTTAAAACATCACATTTTTTAATCTTAAAACGCATTAGAGTTTTTATACCCCGTAGTACTGTACCTGAATGTTAAATATTTACCTTTTATTTGTAAATAGTAATTTATTTATTTTAATTACAATAAAATAAAATAAAGCAAACGTTTTATTTAATCCTTGGCTGAAATGCATACATAAAAATTAAAAGAAAAATTTCCTCTACAGTTTTTCTCGGAGCAGACTATATTACTGTCTGTGAATATAAAAAGAATAAACAATAATTCCACTTTGAGTAAAAAAATACAAATGATCAAGATCCATTGCTCTTGGTGTAACAATGCAGTTCCCTATGCACTATTTGGTTGCGGATAAGGGAAAGTAGTAGTAGTAGTACTAGTAAAAATACAATATAAAACCATGGAGATTTAATCAGTAAAATGATTCCTAATCATGTATCCTCTTTTAAATGGGTTAAATTGTTGTTGATGCTGACACCGCTTATGTCCGTTAGCAGGTGTTTAAGTCTGAACTACGGAACGCGGACGTAAGAGGCAAGAGAACGTACTAAATCAAGAAATACTCCATGGATTTCATATGCTCCATCTCGGTGGTTGACATAGGTAAGTGTATTTATAATTAATCACGGTATAATAATCTCTGTAAAATGAATTCACATAACGACCGTCCAAAGAGTGGAAAAAACAGTTGTAAGGTACCTTAATAAAAAAGAAAATACCAATACATTAGGTGAGATTTAATAAGTCATTGAACATTATTTCATGGTTTTTAGGATAAATTATTTTTTTGTAAAGTAGTATATATATATAACCTTTTTTATACAGGATATTTTATTGAATTTAAAAAAAGTTGCTCTTAAAATGCGATCTCTCAACAATGATAGGAGCCCTAATGTTGAAATTAGAGCAGAATGCAAGACTGAGATAAGCTTTTGCGACAAAATTAATATATATATTTTACGGTTCGGTCATGTGGAGCGAATGAATGATGAGAGAACGGTATGTGGATTTACGATGCGAGTGTGTCTAGATGTAGAAGTCGAGGAAGGCCGAAGAAGAAATACATGGCGTTATCAACTGCAACAAATACTTGAAAGCGGTCATGTGAAAAGTTGGAATAACTGACGTGATTGCATCATGTGGAGGAAGCAAGTGAAGTGTGCCAGGAGCGAGTGGTGTGGCGTTTTATCCTTTCTGCCTACCCCTTCGGAGAAACGGTTTGTTAGTTGATTAGTTAACAAAAGTCAAGAACACCATAGAAAAACACAAAAAAAAAAATTGTTGTTTTTATATTAATTCTCAATTATGATCGTCAAAATCTAAAATAATATAGTCCTATTATAAGTCACGTCAACTCGATAGTCAACAAAGTTTTCAAAAAATACTATTATTTGTAAAATATTTGATCGGAATAACAAGGTATTTATTGTATTTTACCTCTTGATAGTAAATATATTAGCTATAATTCAAGTTGTAAAGTGTGGGTACATTAAACATGACTTAATAAATACACATACAGTAAAAGTTAACAAGTGGTTGCCATAAAGTAAGATAATCCGATAATAGGCGATTGTAGTTGGAAAGAAAATAGATTAATGGACCGTAAAAAATCTATTTAAAGTCTCGTTGACTTTACATGTGAATTGGGATCCTAAACAGACAAAGCCTCCATTGTTTACACCAGATATACCATCTGGAGCTCCCAGACAACGATTTGGCAACGATCCAACTTAAATCCACCGACTTCTACAAATACCATTGATAACCAAGTAATGGGTATACAAATGCGTGAAGCAACAAGAAGTCGTAATCGTTGAGATTGAGATGATAATTTTATGAGCAGCATTGTTTTTATTACATCACACAAGGCATTACAGTCTAACGATATCGTTGACGCCGTGGCGCCGTGGGAATTTCATTGTCAAATTTAAACTGCTGGGTTTACCACTAAAACGGTTAATAATGATTCTAAGTGATATTGTTTGCAATTCTAAAGTTATATCCACCTGTATTTTCAGTCATATCAATAATTTTTATCCTTAGAAAAACTGAATAATAATAAATTAATTTAATTTCATATCCTTTGCGTAGCATAAATGGATTCCATAAACTGGTTTCATTTTTTCCGCCCATCTTCAAGTCAGGTCTACTTGCTTTACGTAACTACAATAGGTTCTCTTTGCAGTGGACATTTTTAAATTTAAAATCTTAATTGCTTGAAAAGTGTAGGTATGCACTCTTGTAAAATAACACAATGCCATTTTTATAATACATAATTACAACATTCTTTCAATATCTGTATATGAGTATTTTATAAACTTTTTTTAACTTAATATTTATACAAATATCACATAACTGTGGAGAATTACATGGAAAATTGTTAAGGTATTTAAAAGGTAAAGTTTGAAGCAGAATAAGTATTTCCTTGAAATGTCAGAACTAGCAAAAGTTTTCCAGACACAGATATCAACAGGACAAAAATTAATCTAAATTAATCACTCAGTTCATCAACTAAAATATACAGGGCGTCCCAAACTTATGGGACATGAAGGGGAAGTACCTTAAACATCGTAGATAGTGTATTTTGCTGAAAGAAGACTTTATGTTACTTTTGAAAGTTAGTAATTCTGCATTCATAGATTTTCTAAAAATTACTTGCTTCGTCTGGGAATCGAACCGACTTAAATGTCCAAAAAAAAATCACCCTACTTTTATGATGCCAATCGAAAGAATAGCTAAAAAATAATAACTTTGCTTTAAGTAACATAGTATTTTAAAAAGAAAGGAACAACGTAAAATTATTGAGTCAGGTGATTTGCGTAAGACAAGAGGGATCACATTTTGAGCATTTAATTAATTAATTTACAAAAATACTTACTTAATTGACTACGGCACTTTCATGTATGTTTTTAATTTGATTAAAATGATTAATTTCATGTTGTTCCTTTTTTTAAAATACTATGTTACTTAAGCAAAGTTATTATATTTTTTAGCTATTCTTTTGTTGGCATCATAAAAGTAGGTTGATTTTTTTTTTGACATTTAGTCGGTTCGATTCCCAGACGAAGCAAGTAATTTTTAGAAAATCTATGAATGCAGAATTACTAACTTTTAAAAGTAACATAAAGTCTTCTTTCAGCAAAATACACTATCTACGATATTTAAGGTACTTTCCCTTCATGTCCCATAAGTTTGGGACGCCCTGTATACTTATATTATAAAACATAGCTACTATATATTCCTGAAATTACATCACAACAAGTTTTAATAACGTCTCGGCGGTGCCAAACAATAATAAAAAATCTGAAAGATCTGTATTATTATCAGCTGATATGTTTCAGTATTTGAGTGAAATTTCCGGTCAGGTATTCAGTTAAGACAACAGATAAACCAGCAGTAACACGTTTCCTGAATATTTCCACCAGGGTAGTAAAGGCTCGGAGGCTGTACGGGGTCGGAATAACGGGGATGTGATCCTGTAGGAGATAAAAGAATTGTGAAAGTCCTTTTTCAGACTTGTTGCTAGGCCGTGAATTATGCGGCGTGGCGTGTGTAATAATGAACTTGAGAAAGAATTCATTTTACCAACAGTATGTTTTCTTGTCGAATTTTCTTCCACATAATACATTTTAACTTTTTAATGCGTAGTATTTTAAAGAAGGTAAATCATCATCATCATCATCATCATACCATATCCGCTCCCTATGTGGATCATGTGGATTCCACAAACTGCTTCCAAGCCAAGCGATCAGCAGCAGCGCCAGTTCCCGCACAATCCACCCAGGTCAGGTCCACGTCCCGCAATTCTGACGCAAGCTGCCGGCGGATTGTCAACAGCGGACGTTCAGGACGCCGAGAACCTGATTCCTTGGTAAGGAGTAGGTAAATAGAAAACTAAAATTATACAATACTAATTTAACATCTCAACAGAGACGAGAAATTTGGAAGGGAATATGGATATCTAGGCGTTTACAGGGCTTATGACCTGTCATTGGCTGGGTTAAGTGGCCACTTGATGTATTATAACATTCCCCATTTCACCTAGTATTTGATATCCATATCTGCCAATATACAGCAAAATGGCGCGACGCTTCACATGTGAACCCTCTCTGTCATCTATTGAGAAAATTACTAAGCATTTTAGCAGAAACCTTTATGATTGCAAGTGAGATTCTTACCGAATTATATCACCTACTAAGAAACGCCTAAAGTATTTGGTCTACAAGTATTTGGACACACTCAAAATGTTGTTTATACAATACTATTTATTGAGTCGGCGCCACGCCGGCATTAATGGTCTAAAACAAAGTGTTTTATTTACGAGTATATATGAAATATTTCTAATACTTAACCTTTACCCACACCCAATGGTGCATAGGGCACTGCATTGGTACACCAAGTGCAGTGTATCTTGATCATTTTATTACATTAAGGTAAGATGATCAGTCATACGCTTCAAGACCAGTCCAAGGTATCACACATAAAATATAAATATGAAAATCACATGTCAATCAATATTTCATGTCGAACCCCCGTAGGGGTTCCCGTAGGAATCGAACCCGCGACCTCATGCACCGTAGCCAAATACGCTACCATTTCGCTACTAGGCAAACCAAACTTAACTATTTATTTCTTTATTATTTGGCGTGGGAGCGAGAATGAGTGGTATGATTGTTAGTTGCCTTTTGTACGCCGATGACGCAGTGCTTCTTGCTGATAGCGAAGAAGAATTGCAGTCCTTGGTTACAAAGGTTTACGATGTGTGCAAGGAGAGTGATCTATTAATGAATGTGGAAAAGTCGAATGTGATGGTTTTTGAAAGAAATGAAAATATGACTAAGTGTAAGATTGTAGTAAATGGCGATAGCTTGAAACAGGTGGAAGAATTTGTATATCTGGGAAGCATGTTCACAATATGGACAAGGACATTGAAAGTAGGGTAAGTGCCGGTAACAGAATTAATGGTGCCTTAAAGTCGGTAGTATCTAATAAGTGCTTATCAAAAGAGGCTAAATTGGCAGTGCATAATGGAGTTCTGGTACCAACCCTTATGTATGGAAGCGAAGCATGGAGTTGGAAAAATAAGGATGAAAGTAAATTGAATGCAGTTGAAATGCGATCTCTCAGGCGAATGTGTGGTAAAACTATGTATGATAGCACTAATGTTGAAATTAGAGCAGAATGCAAGGCTGAGATAAGCATTATCGACAAAATTAAGAAAGGTCTTTTACGTTGGTTCGGTCATGTAGAGCGAATGGATGTGAAAGAACGGCTAAAAAAATATATGATGCGACTGTGCCTGGATGTAGAAGTCGAGGAATGCCGAGAAAGACATGGCATGATCAAGTAAAACAAGTGCTTGAAAGTGGGCATGTAAGAAGTCGGAATAATCGACGTGCGTGCATGAAAAGATGTATGAATGTGCCAGGACAGAGTGGTGTGGCGTTCTATCCTCTCCGCCTACCCCTTCGGGGAAATGGCGTGATGGTTAGTTAGTTAGTTAGTTAGTTAGTCTTTGCGAGAAATCGCCTCAAGAGCGCTGCGCAAAAAGACGATCGATCTCAACTCGTCCTGCAGCTACCAAGCGCAATAACGGTTGTAGAATTTCAGGTCCTGATTAGAATCATATATAAACAGATTTAAATTATAAGTTAGAAAATTATGTACGTATTGTAAAAAAATTTAGGTAAAAATGTTTTTGTAACTGATTTTTACCAAGTAGAGTAGGTAAGTGATAAACCACCATCAATAAACAACCTACTTTACTCTATTTCGACATCTAAAAATAGAAAATTCAAGATATTCCAAATTTATGAAAACGTGTTTTCCATTATTGATATATTTTTTTCACTTTATTTCAGATAAGAAAAATTCATTTCACAAACTTTACCTTATTAATTTCAGATGCCTACCGACCCGTCTGCATATAATCAAGATATAAATGAAGGTTTCAGGTCTGAATTAAGCTGTCATGGAATGATTTTATCAGCGGGTATCTGATTTCTAGCAATTTATTTAATATTATTTTAAAAGGTGCCGAGTTGCTGAACGTCGATAAATTTCAGGTATCCGACGGATATTAAAAGGAGATAATGTCTTCAAATAACATTGATAAATTAGTTACAAATGTTTTCAAGAAAATATTTAACCGTTTCTAAGCTTTTTGATGCATGGCTGTTGATATTAAAAAGGCAACAGATTATTAGTCCTGAATAAGAAATTGATACCTATGTAAGGCAACGGACGCAGCAACTACTAATATCAACTGTCTTTAAGCAAAACTATGGGTACGGATATTTCTTCAGAACTTTCGCCTCTTTTATGATCATAAGGATCTCTTCGTTCTAAACCTCAATTTGTTTTAACATCTGAACAGAACAATTCACACCAGAACTACAGAACAATATGATTTGGAAAATAGCACGCAAGCCGGCAGTCGATCAAACAGCTCGGATGTAGTTATAATGTATAAAAAATATAATGTATGGACCACATGAACGGATTGATTTGGAATTAATGATAATTGTGTTAACGTCAACAGTAATTCATCTTACTCTTAAAAACTTTCAGTAATATTAAACCTTTGATTGGTTCCAATTTTCTGCTTCTAAAATATAATTTGTACGTGTTTCTTTGCCATTGGAGTTATTTTAAAATTCATACAGACGTTATTTTCTTATGCCATACGTTGATCAAGACTGAAAATAAGTTGAAGGGAGGCGTACGAAGAAAAGCGGAGACGGAAGTGTGTCGCAAACACTTGTTCGACCACGCCTGCGCATTGCAGCCTTCAATACGACACAATCTGTACTTCAGTCAACGGAGATCCGCCCACTGCAGCGGACGCGTGCGGGTCAAAAGCTTTTCACTTCCGCCGAACTTTGAGAAAGCTCATTCAAAATTCGCTGCAAAATAAATACATCAAGCCGGGAGAATTCACAACTTAAACTGCCGGAGTATATTGTTAATTATTGTGAGTAATAAATACATACGTGTTGTGTTTTCATGAGTTGTTCAAGTTGACAGTTAGTTTCTGAATAACCAGTTCAAGTTAATTGAATGAATAAACGACAAAGGCTATTGAAAAGCCACCTAGAAGGTAAAAGTTCAGTCTTTTGTGAAGATTTTCGCAACTGAATTGGATTTTTGTCGTTTTCATCCGATCTGGCAAATTGGTTTTGACTACAATTGTAAATAAGTTAAGAAATATTACGCTTTGTTAGATTTTATGCAATGCAGTAAAATTTTTATTTTATTTGAAAAATTAGATAACTAAATCAATGAATGTTTTGTAAAATCTTTTATACACAAATCGAATAGGTAATTAAGTACGGTATATTAATTTTAACTATAATTTATATGTTTTAAAGCAAAACGACAGATAATTTTATTCTAATTCAAACTTTTTCGCGTTTATAAAAATATTTCATTCAAAAGTGCAATTGTTTCATTGAACAACAGGGACTCTCCCGCTTAACAATTTGGATTTTTAAATTGGATTACTAAATTGGGTAAGTGAGTTTTATTTTTAGGTATCTACGTTTTTTATTTCCTTCATTAACATTGCCTGAAAAATAATTTTATTGCAGTAGTCGTTATTTTATACTTTATACGGACAATGGAACTCGGGTGAATTATTTAAGGGTGGTCGTAAATTTACTCATTAAAAATTCCATCTCTATATTTCTTGATATACGTTAAGAAGGCTGTTCTTTATTTTTAAGGAAGTACCTAGTTTGGAACCCTTTATAACTTTGCAAGCACCATTTTACTATTTATATTATACTAACTGGTTTTCGAGTATGAATTTTTTAAAGTTTCTTTAATTTTAAAACGAGCAATTGAATAATGGTAGAATAAAGATTACTATACTATATAAATAAAGGTTTTATTTGATGTTTTTTGTTGTTAAGTTAACAACACATGTTTTTTTTTCAATTAACAGAGTGACGGAAGAATTTTTTCTTAGCAATATTATCTATAAATTTGCCTCTTACTATAGACCCATCAATGTAAATATGTTTATATGGAGTAGGTGGTATTATTGCACTTCGGGGGATAATGTGAGAATATGAAAGACCCATCAATGTAAATATGTTTATATGGAGTAGGTGGTATTATGTGCACTTCGGGGGATAATGTGAGAATATGAAAGAAACCCTCTGGGAAAACATCATCAACATCATAATCATACCATATCCGCTCCCTATGTGGACGACATGGATTCCAAAAACTGCCTCCAAGCCAAGCGATCGGCCGCCAGCTCCGTGCATCCTCCCCAAGTCAAGTCCACGTCCCGCAGGCAAACTGCCGATGAATTGTCAACAGTGGACGACCAGGACGCCGAGAACCTGATACCTTGTAAAATAGGCAAGCATGGTTAAGGCTCTCCGGAGGCAAACGTAGTATATTTATGGCCTAGCCAGCCGAAACGCCTTTGCCGGATGACATTAGAAACCAAGGGTTGCTATGTCCGTTGCCTCACCTCTGTGTTCCTTACAAAGTCAAACCACCGCACACCCAAAATTCTTCTAAAACACCTATTCTCAAAACTCAGAAGTCTGCTATCTTGGGCCCTGGTTAGGTGCCACGATTCGCAGCCATAGAGGAGAACAGGTGTGATGCAGGAGTTATAAAGGTGGCATTTCGTTTTAACCGAGTAAACATCCGATCTCCAGCGCACTCCCAGTTCTTTCTGAACTCTGGCGTTTTCTGTCATGTACGCTCCCAGGTTTTTGAAGCTTTCGCCCCTTGGGAAAACATATATTGCCTATTATCCCTGATTTCTAATTAACAATTATTGAGAAATTGGTGATTTTGTACATAATACCTTTGTTTTAAACGATTTAACAACAGTGATGATAATCCCCCGAAAAAAAGTAAATATTGAATATTTCAAATCTCGTTTCACTAAGAAAAAAAATGAGTGTCCTATTCAAGTGTTTTGGCCTAAAATAAGGGGTTTCCAAATATTAATTTACACCATATCAAATTTTCAAAAAATATCAAAAACGTAGATTTTGGTAAAAATAAAATTGGTGGGTAAAAATACGAAATAACGAAAAATGGTTGGCAAAATAGCAACCCTATCATGTATGAAAACCAATTTACTGAAGTGTCTTTAATGCAATATACAACTTTTTATTTACTCAACTAGGAGTGATAATATTATGTCATTCATTTATTTGTCGAGTATGACGTAGGTACATACTTGTACTGGTATGTAAATTGGCATGCGTAAGTAGTACTATTTCATTACTAAACTTGTCGCGCCTTACTCGTGCGAGTGTGGTCTCGGCTTTGAGACTCCTTTTTATTTTTCGTTTCCATCATTAGAGACAGATTATGACTTCTTCACATCTTATGTCAAACTCTCTTATCCGATGAACTTTGCATTTCTCCTGTCCACCCCTAATTCCGACATCATCCACCACTTACTTTCCTTTGAAAATAATGTAAATATAAATATTATTAAACCTTAAAAGCTTACTTTATTTTGTTGGTTGATTCGGCATTCACTTTGTAACACTTCATAATGAATTATGATAAAATAAAACGATGTTATGTGTTACTATTGGTTTATTCTATAGAAATAGAAATTAACCTACACCACCTGGTTTCGGGAGTAAAGTTCTCCCATTGATTGGTGAAAGACACTAAATAAGAATACAGATCTTGTACAGAAAAATACAGAATACATTAAAAATTGCAATATTTAAGAATCTAGACACAGGGTAACATAAATATTAATACATAGAAGTAATAGAAAAAAAAAATTAAAAAATCTTGGAACAGAGGTGATGTTAAAATACTAAGAAGGTATTTTAAAACGTTTGATAATTAATTGTCTGTTAATTGATGGCAGTTGATGTACTGGGGTCTTGAGGGGAGGTAAGGTATGTCTATAAAATAAACCATAGTAAACACATTACATCGTTTTATAATCATAATTGGCTTACTTTATGTTTATAGTAATGTTGTCGATTCTATTAGAAATGTCAGAAATAGGATTTATTGACAAAAATAAATTAATTTCAAAATTCATAATTATGTTTTTTTGTTTTATAATCACCTCTTTATATTCAATTCATTTCTATATACCTAATGTAATCAAGGTAAGTATTCATCAAGCTTTATTTATATTTAAAAAATTACCTTGTAGCAATATTTCGTCCATTAAAATACATACAATTCTCGTGTATCCCAAGTAGTCAAAAATGTACCAAAGCTCGTACAATATGTACAGAAAATAATATGTACGACCTTTTTGTATGGATAAGCATATTAAATGAAACGCGCGTGCTTCCATCCTTTACAAACATTTTATTCCCTATTGATGTAATCTTATTCCATTTGTTGTGTATTTAAACTTTATATCAAAGAGATATTTTTTCAGAGGATTAAAAATTACGTATTTTTATAATGTTGCATGCTGGGATCACTACAATGCCTATTTAAAAATGTTAAATAATTTCAATTTTTTGTCTGCCTCGTAGCATAGTGGTAGTACATTTGGCTACCGTGCATTAGGTCGCGGGATCGATTTCCGGGGGCCAGAATAATTGTTTTATTTACATGTGACTTTTGTATCAATATTTCAAGTGTGATGATTCCTTGCACTGGTACTGAAGCGTAAGACAGTAAAATTATCAAGATACACTGCACTTGGCATATCAATGCAGTGCCCTATGCACAATTGGGTGCGGGCAAGGGAAAGTAGAAGTAGTAGTGACAGTTTTTTGTGTCAAAAACCTATTACATTAAATCCAGTCATAAAAGTTTCAGATTTAATATTAGTTTGTCAATCACTAAAATACATATTATTGTATCTTTATACCGTTACATGGAAACTTCTGTGATGCTGTACCTATGAAAACGGACAAAGGTTGCGGATTTTATGTATTCTTTATGTGTTCCTGAATTAATCCTGGTTTTTCATATCGCTGTTTGTCTAAAAATTGAGGCCCTGATATGTTGAGACGATTATAAACAAATAAATTACTATATTACATCTGTTGATGTTTGTTATTCATGATGATTGCGTATACACATCTTAATTCAGATGCATAACACTAGGTATTTTTAGCATAATTATCGCTTTGTATCCATTCCCTATGTGAAACATATGGATTCCACAAACTGCCTCCAATCCAAGTGATCGGCTTCTAGATCCCGTGCATCCTCCAAAGTCACAAACTACTACAAATATTTTTTCTGACGTATTTTACTAATCAATAATTTTACCTTCATAATAGTTATGCCAATTATCATTATTTACTTATCAAATGAAACACACTTTTTTTAACTACTTTTTTTGTAGTTTTAAACAAAAGTTTAATTTTGGAAACTACAAAGTGAGTGCTACAAACATTGAGTTAGCATTATTTACTGTTAAAAAATTTCGTATAATGATTTTAATTTACTGAGCCATTGTCCAAAAGTCAACGGCTGATATTAATTCTCGTTTTTTCAGCCCTTCGCTTGTTTATCTTTAAAAAGCTCCCTCAATTTTCGCAAAGCTGTGTGTATGTGATACAACGCCTATTATCTCTACCCCGGCTGATTAGGGACGTCAAAAATGGTAAGCACTCTGTTATTACTGAGATTTTTCAAAATTTACCGCTGTTTTTATAGTGGATTACCGTGTATAGGAGTCACTTCCACCTGTCTTGTGAACGTAAACGGGCGGTGAGTTTGGTCGATAAACAGCCACCGCTCCGTAAAACCTTAAGTGTTATTTATTAAAGGGTAGAGCGATCGATTCTTCCAAGGCGACGAACACACGAAGACCCTTACAACGGGCATACAATAGATATTGGCCATACCAAAAATATCCTTTCGTTCTGTCGAATTCAACTGGGCGCCCTTGACCTGTTAAGAAGTTTTATGTCGGCTTCTGAAGTCTATGAAATGCTTCAATTATTTTTTATTGACCTGCTTAGTCAGAGTCAACTTCAATTCCTATATCGTTTTTTAGATAAATTACGTAGGTATATTAAAATAGATGGCGAGGCGCGAGGGTTCAAAACCTTAACGAAATAAATTTTATAATAATAGACTGCAGGACAATTTTTTTATTTTGTTTTGAATTTTATATTAAAAAGACGTGATTTATACTTAGGTACGTAATTTTTCACTTTGAGTACGTTATCATTATTATGTCCGCAATTAATATTTAAAATATCGTCATCATGATTTCTCGCCAAATCCGGTCATTGTGTGGTAGGATGCGTCTATCAATATTTTAACCAAGATTTGATGTAAATAGGGCCTAAAATAGAAAAAAATACAATGTCACTTCTATGGTTCCACGCATCAACTATATATTCAGTGCGACCCTTTTTGTGCGCTCAGAAGACGGGTGCTTTTAAAAAGCATCCGTTTACGGTCAATCCGTTTTTTTATAAGCTCAAAAAAATCGGAGTTTCAGTTAAAACATTTTTAAAATTTAGACAACAACTCTTAGCAAACCCGGGCGCGGCGTCTAGATATACAGAGTTGAAATAACGTATCTCATATTTTACAATAATTACTTGAAAATGATTGAAGGCAGGTAATAAAAAATATGAATCTTAAAAATAGGTACCTTGCAAAATGGAAATAACTAAGCAATCACCATTTATTTACTACCAGCGAAGTATGCCACATTTTGGTGGTCCGGTAATTTATTTTACAAAAAACTTTATAATTTGTTGTTTTACCAGAAACAGTGCTCGATAAATTATTGGGCCCATTTCCAGGCAAAACTGTACCATAAAATTTAACAAGTGAACATTTTCAGCAGCTTGATAGTAAATAACTTTTTTTAAAGCGTAAAGTAAGAACATTTACTTTTATATAAAATGGGTTTACCTATTCGTATGTATTTATTTTCCGAAAAGATAAACTACTCACGTATTCTGAACTAACTAATCATCAGACTTAAGGCAGAGAGGATAGAGCGCCACACTACTCTGTTCTGCACACTTCCCTTGCTTCCTTCACATTCATACATCTTCGCATGCACACTCGTCGATTATTACGACTTTACACATAACCACATTCATGTTTTTGTTGTACTTGATCATGCCATGTCTTTATCGGCCTTCCTCGACTAAGTAATACATCTCGCTCGACTCATCGCGTATTCTTTATCATAACTTATTATACTTAATATAGCTATGTAATTATTAAAATTTGGTATGCAAAAATATTGTTTTGTAAATTCTAAATTTGTGAAATCCAAACTTGGTTCTATTATACTAAATATGTAAATATTCAATTCTGTTTAGTACTACAATGTGTTATGTATAATACTACAATGCCCTGACTCGACACGGACTATCTTGTGAGTCGGGGC
Organism: Micrasema minimum; assembly: GCA_022494985.1. Lineage (NCBI taxonomy): Eukaryota > Metazoa > Arthropoda > Insecta > Trichoptera > Brachycentridae > Micrasema > Micrasema minimum. The sequence goes on from JAGVSP010000974.1 coordinate 43,904, forward strand.
CAGATCATTGGCATGGGTCTCTACTGATTAAGTCGCCATCCCATTATTGTGATTATTAAACGTGTGAAATTTAATAAATAAATAAATACTATACTATCAAGGCATCAGCTAAATCAATTAATAGAATTCTCGAATAAATTATTCAGTTTATAAGGTATTGTACAGTTAATTACAAATAAATTTTGCTTAATTTTTAACAGTACAATTTTTCGAATACTATCTGTGCCAAAGTGTATTATTCCCTTTGAACAAAAATTCACTAGAAGGGGCATCTCTAAAAATATACGCTTCCTAGGGTTAATTCCTTAACACTATTAATTATCAAATTCCACCCTCTAAAGACTCCAACAAACACATTTTGAAACGTGTGACGTAGAAGTCTAGTGATGACGTAGATGCCTATTGATGACGTAGTGGGTAACTAGACACCTAGACACAGTAGTATTTTTCAATATGGAATGTCATTTCTTTGAAATCCTTTTTCGAAGGATGTTCCTGTTAAAATGTCAAAAATCCTTACTGGGATTAATGAAGTAACAAAGGATTTGCTATTTGAATCTCAAATGAAATAAAATATTCAAGGTATACATTACATCACAAAGCAAAATAAGTAAAGGGTAAACAGACAAAAAAAAGGGAAAATCTCTTTGTGTCCTTTGCATATTATTATCCTCACAAAAAGTTGCTGAAATTGGTTGTCCCATAGATTTCCTTTTGTACATACATACATATACAATACTTTGTACATTTGTCTCACTATAATATGTACAATGGCATTGTGAGATGTAAAAACTATATACAAAAAGGCGTTGGTAGGGTAGGTTTCCTAGTCAAAGGCTTTTTCTATAGAAAAGGTTCTCTCTACAGAATGTCTTGATAGTGCAATAGGTTTGTCACGTTTGGGACAGCTTGGGTTACACGTTCAATTCTAGTTTTATTCAATTTCCTGCATTTTATCCGTTTGCTAAAAACTTGGTTTTTCCAACAGCGTGACCCGGAAACCTTACAATATTATCAGGTTTGAAAATTATTTAGATAAATCTTATCGCTATTTATTACTATCTTCCAAGGGTAAAACCGCCAAAAATGTACGTTTTTTATAAAAAATAATACATAATTTTATTATTTTACGGTATCCACTTGCACTGAGCGAATCTTTCCAAATGTTATCAACTGAAATAATTTTCTTTCAAAGAAAATAAATTCATTGAAATTTGACCAAGTTTCAGCTTTTAAGCGTGTAACGCCGCCGCCGCGCCGCATCATTAATGTATGTAATTTAAGATTAAATTCAAGAAATAGATTTTTAGCAATAAATCGAACTATGCCTCTATACATGAAATATAGGTAAATAAATCAATACCATATGATTAAATCAGGCATTTTTTACGTTTTAATATATATGAAGAGGTCACAGTGACGTCAGGATGTCTTTTTCTTTGACTTGACTCCGGGTAGAACAATATTCCAGGAATCAAAAGTACTGACAGTTTGTTTTTTAACTAGCTTAAGCATCCCGTCCGAAGCAAATCGCTGGGGATTGTTTGGAATGAAACAGGGACTGATTTAATTAAGAGCTTGCTGATTTAATTAGAAATACCTTAATTTAATTTGTAACCATTATTCAGTATTGGCCCCTTTCGTTTTATCTTCTCTTTCTGAAATTCGCAGCTTATAAATCTTTCAATAAGACGCCTGAAATTGATTACCGCCCGGCACTTAACGGAAATGCAAAAAAAAATTGTTTTTCCAGTATAGTTGAAACGGTATTTTTTTACAAAATATTTTATATTGCTACTTAGTTCTACCTCCATCATCGTAAAATATATATAGTTGCTTTAGCGTAAAAAGTAGAAACTGCTTTTTAATTTTTTCACCCAAGATCATCAATGACGTATAAGAAAATTTTGTGTTTCAGTGCTAGTCCAAGGATTCAATTTCTTTTAGTAAAAATGTCAATGAACATCTGAATACGTACAGAGATTATTGTTTATCTATTTATTTTTTTATTTTTAAGTTTAAAAAATTATTTGAGGTCTTATGATCATTTCAAATCTTTTAATTTATATACTTGGAAGATCCTGAAAAATATCGAAATTTGTATTAATATTTACAAATAACAATAAATACACCTTACAATAAACTATGGTACACAAGAAATCCCTAGTTTTGGGTATAAGTATATATATAATGAGACTTAGACAATCGCACTTTGGGAGATTTGAAATATTTAATACTTACTCTATATTGATTTTTACCAGGGATTATCATTACTATTCGTTTTAAAGAAGTTATTATGTACAAAATCACCAGTTTTCCATTTTTCGTTCTCCCTTAAAATTTAATTTTAGTGCCTTGTTGTTTTTGATATTCCAACATAATCCCTCGAAGTGCAATTAATGCAACCATGTTTATATTGACCACTCGATATCGAAATTTTCATGTTTCATTATTCAATTTCGGCACGCACAGAGTACAAACTGTCTAATTTTGTTGACGTTAAATCACAAAGCAAATAATCCATTTCACACAGTGGCACGTTACACCTACCTACCCTAAACTGTTGCCAGGCATTGTTTCTAGTTAGTCGTGAGTTATGGGGCTATTTGTTTGTGGGGGATGCTCATCTCGGGTGTATTACGGAATTTTGCGCTGGAGAGAAAAAACGGCAAAACGGCGGCGCATATGCGAGCACTGAGAAAGTAGGGTATTTTGCATGGCTTTTGGGTCAAAATCCCCTATCTCCAAACAGTCGAATTCGAGAAATCGATTTTTTTATCTTAATCGCTTATATATATTATCTCCGTCTTATCCCTTATATGCACCAAATGGTACAACTGCATAAGCATACCAAGCGCATTATACCAAAAATAAAATATTTATAAAATCAATTCTAAGAAAAATGCATAGTTTCATGTGTTTTTACCATACATCGTTCTCAGAATATTGTTCAATGCGTATTTTTGTAATACTAAATTTGTCGTGTATAGTCAAAGAAGAAAATGGCGTTATTTTTATCGTTCCCCTTAGGAGACAGATGAATCTGGAAGTAACATTTTGAGTAAACGGGACAATCAATTAATGTTTATTATTCTAAAAAAGTTTAAAAACCCTTAAACCTTAGCTTTTATAAACCTAGATTACGAAAACTGATAACGAATAATGATTGTGTTTGTGTAAGAATTGTGGGGATTACTAAGTCCACAAAAAAACACCAAGTATTTTAAAACTAAATTTGTACAAAAAATGCATTTCTATGTTGTGTAATGAGCACTAGAATTATTATTTGCATATTATATTTACTATTGTGTTTTAAGTGGATATGGCGGGTTATGGAAACAAACCATTAATATATTACGTCTTGTTACTACTTCATGGCAACTCCGACATATTTTAATGCCTGGAACTTGAATGTGATGTATGTTATTATTATAAATATACGACAGACTTCGTGGTTAACCATGTCAGAAAATCTCGGAAAATTCAATTTAATAATTTTCTCTTGGCCAAACTATGCAACACACTTTTGTTTTGATTTTAAATTTTCATAATAACTAAACGGTTAGAACGCATAACAATATAACATGAAATAATGTGTTACGATCATCAATATAATATTCAAGTACGAGTTCACGTTTATTACATAATTAATTTTAATAATTCGGTGAACTTTACTTTTACTTTACCGAGAGTAAATTTTCTTTAAATTAAATACTATTAGTTTGGCCATTTATGGTACTCTCTTGTGATAGGTAGTTCGGATTCCTTACAAAATTTATTCCCCACCTTCAGCCATTCCGATTAATTTGTCACCTGTTTTCCAACACCGATTTAGTCTCGAAAATCCGCTCAGCGCAGCAACATTACTCTGACCTCGCCACATCGATCCTTCTCGTGAACTCTAATACCTGATCTTCCTTCGTTTTTTTCCACCAAAATCCCCTTGTCATAGTCGCCATCCATCTCAAAGCTTCCCAGAAACCAATTCCCGAATTCCCCCGGTGAAAATGAGATATAGTGTGCTGTGCCACCTCGGTTTGTGTCCCGCCGCGCTAGTTCAAGGTGGTGTTTCCAGAGTATTCCAGGATACTTTGCCCTTCCGAGAGGTCCTTCATCGTCATTTCCCGACCCGTTGAGTCCAGCTCTGGTAAGTCCTTCCATATTCCGATCCTTGTTCGGACGAAGCTACCAGAGAGTTCTCATCAAGGCAGTCCAACTATTTTTGAATGAAATCAAAATTAATTACGCATCTGCGTGTTCCTGAAATAAGGACAAGAAAAATTCAATGTATATTAGTTTTGTCTTTATTTATAACGAAAAAAAGAAAACTGAATTAGGAAAAAACATCTCGTCCTTTTTTTCTCAATTTCCATTTGAAACGTTTCTGTCACAGTTTACACATTAAAATATAATATGGCAGCTATTTACAGAACCGCTTTTGATTTAAACATGTTCGGTTTTGTACCAAACCGAAATAGATCACACGCATACTTGTTTACAAAATCGATCAAAATAAATCCAATGTTTACTAAATACAACATAATTTCGTAAAACTGCATTTTATTAACCTTTTGAATTTCACGGAAGATGAGCTTTATGCGTTAGTAAACTTAGATCGCTATTTTGTTTACATCCTTTTATTATTGATATCTTAACAGAGACAGAGAAACCCTGGAAACGAATGTGGGTTATCTAGGCGTTTACAGGGCTTATGACCTGTCATTGGCTGGGTTAAGTGGCCACTTGATGTATTACAACATTCCCCATTCCGCCCATCATCTGACAACCATGTATGACAAATTTTTGAAACTTGTATATATGTTGAGTTTGTACAGAAGAATCCACAAGCGAGTTGTGTCTTTGACAGATTTTAAATATTTTTAATATTCTTTTCCCTATAGTGACATATGTTGAGAATATAGATTAGCATTTTTTGGGGCAATCTAACTTTATTGGTGTAGGTAAGGTTCATCCCAACTTGATTACTTACTAGAAGACGCCTGAAGATGTCTCTCCAATTTTTATTTGCTTTTTATTTTTACCAATAAATATTTTTAACAACAACATTTTGAGTGAATACAAATACTTGTAGACAAATTACTGGATTATACCCATGCTGGGCTGATATCAGATCATGATATCAATAATATCTGATATCAGCCCAGCATGGGTATAATCCAGTAATTTGTCTACAAGTATTTGTATTCATTCAAAATGTTGTTGTTAAATACATCCTTTTATTTTAAAAATTGATTAAACCCCGTGGAAATAATGTAAATTCAAATAATTATAAATTTCATATCCGCCCCTTGAGGATATGGATTCTCCAAACGTTCTAAGCCAGTTCCCGTGCACCCTCAAAAGTCAGGTCCACGTCCGACTATTTAAAAGCAGCCCGAAAGAACGGCCAAAAAAATATACGACGCGAGTGTGTCTGGTTGTAGAAGTCGAGGAAGGCTGAGGAAGACATGACATACAACAAATACTTGGAAGTGGTCGTGTAAAAAGTTGGATTAATCGACGCGCGTGCATGAGAAGATGTATGAATGTGAAGGAAGCGAGAGATGGATGCCAGGATAGAGTGGTGTGGCATTCTATTCTCTCTGCAAGTAAGCTATCATAAGAAATCAAACGTTTCATTTCCACGACAAAACCTTTACCTATCAATATGTAGGTAACTACTAATAATTTGAGTTTGTGAAAATACGTCTTATAACATATGGAAAGGAATCCGTTACTTTTCCCAAAAGTTCCGTTTTTGCTCAGAATAGCAAATAATTATAAACAGTTTCCACATTGCCCATTAAAAATGCCTTTGAGATGAAATGAAACATTTATACATAAAAATGTATCTTCCTAGAACACGTCTAAAATAATAAATTGGCAACCACTTAGTGTAAATTGAATCCAGAACTTTCATACACCTGTTTCATTTACTCCACACTTATTTACATGGCAGAGAAGAAGACAGGAATAATATAATGCTAAGTAAACAGTAATTTGCCAGGAGTTATCTGGTTTTGCGTGTTAAGGTGTTAAGTATTTCCTCTGAAGTGTAGTAATACGTGGATTAACACTAAACTCTATGATTGAAGTTTGAAGAGATATAATTGTATGTATTTAAGGGAAAATTTCACTTGAGCTTTGGCTATGCAAGTTACTTATTAACATTAAAGCCATGCCTTTTTCTATATTCATGATTATTCTTCCCATGCAATATATATAATAAATGTGTATTAATGCGTTTTGTCTTCTACTTCCAATATTTTTATTTTCTTCTTCTTCATACCATATCCGCTCCCTTTGTGGAGCATATGGAATCTACAAACTGCCTCCAGGCCAAGCAATCGGCCGCCAGCTCCCGTGCATCCTCCCAAGTCAAGTCCACATCCCGCAGCTCTGAGCTGGAATCATTCAGTTTGGTGAACACATGAGCCACAGTATGTAGGGGGCAGACCAAGTGAATTCCTTACAGTCTAAAACCACGTTAAGTGAGTAATACGAATAAGGATAGTCTGATGATTAGACTTTCCTTATTCGTATTACTTTTCTATCAAGGATTAGACTCTAATCCTTGATAGAAAAGTCTAACCATAAAGACATTGGGCTTCTATGCATAAGGCCCCGGATTAGATTCGATTTCCAATAAGGGTCATTTGTTTGTGATTTTCACATTAAAATGTTTCATGTGAGATACCTTGAACTGAAAGGACTGATCATCTTGCCTTCGTAAAACAAATGATCAAGATCCACTGCATTTGGATTATCTATTCAGTGCCCTATGCACCTTAGGATCCACATACGGGAGAGTAGTAGTAGTTATATAAACACACGAATTCATACATTATATAATACCATTAGTAAGCAGAATTAAATTATAAATTGATTTCATGTACGCCCCACGTTGGGCGCCATTGTGATAAAGAGGAGGACCCGTACGCTTCTATGTAGAGCGCGGGTCGTCCTGTCTATCACAATAAGGTAACTTTATTAATTTGTGTGGCGATACGATTCTAAGACATCTTGGTGCATGAGAAAAGTTAATATACCTATATGATTTATATAACAATTATTGTCAAACAATTTATTCATTGTAAAAACTTGTGACATAAGAATATCTAAAAAGTATGATAAAAATCATAGTACATACTAAATTCCAGGGAGAAAATTAAAGTCTACGAATGTGTGGAGAAACGGCCGTTGTCACGTGGCAGCGCATTCTCGCAATATAATGATTAGTAAAATTACTTTGGAACTTCTCTGGTACAATGACTGCAGTTTCTTTATTAAAGTGCACCTTTAAATCTTGATATTTCTTTAACATGTAACATGGCTTACGTTCTGTTTTTATTTCTTTTAAAATACAGTTATTTTTTCTTCATTTAGATTCTACCAAGCCACTTCCGTGGCTTGTTGGTAGTGATCACATTAAATAACGTCAAAAAATTGTAAAAAAAAAACAGTTAGTAAGTAAGGTAAGATCATTTTTTAAGATCATTCTCTTAAGATCATTTTTTGGCTTAAGAGAAACTACTTTTTAATACGAATGTTAGAAAATTGAGATAAAAATATTTCAAATAATTTTTTCAGCGCTTTGAATGAAGCTTTTTTGATAGAGATGCTAATTTATAAAAACTCTTTTGTGCATAGTTTGCATCTAAAATTAGCAGATACTATAAGCCGGCTGCAAAGGGTCAGTAAGTCGTTTAGAGGGCAATGTACACGCTTGTATAACAGGGTGCCAGAAAGCATTCAATGATTATGTATAAAAAAAATTAAAAAAATATGCTTGAAGGCCTATTACCAGATAGGTGACTATTTTAAAGATTTAAAACCTTGGACGTGTTAATTTATATTTGTATAGTTTTGTTATGTTATTTTTATTATAATTTGTGATATTTTTTTTGTATATTGTAATCTTTTGTTTTTATTAATGACTCAAAAAGGGATATTTTATATCCTATTTTGAAAAATGTTAAAATAAAATAAATAAATATGGATGACATAGCCTGATGTATTCTTATGCGGTTATTTTTATCGTGAATTTAAGTATTCAAAAATATTTTATTGGGGTACGGTTGTAAAAGCAATTTATGGAGCACTTATTCCCAACGATGATAGATATGTTTTATGTGGCAGATGATGCATGTTTAACTTTTATTATCTGAACGGTATCGGGAAAACATTTAGTCACGCAAAACCAAGTTGAAAACATCCAAAAAATTTACATTTTCTTAGAAATAAATCACAAATCATTTTTAAAAGTAAAAAGTCGAGTTGATTGCGTCTTTTGAACAAATATTAATTTATTTTTTAAATGTACTGCTGCAATTTCATCATCTCAATTATCAAGCTTATTTTATTAGAGTAAATATTTTCAATTATTAGTCATGCATATACATGCAGTGAAAAAAATCGTAGTATAACCCGAAAACTATGTACATCGTATTTGGAGTCGAATGTGTTATATGACTTTTGAATCTGAGCCTGAAAAAAAAAAAATTTCATCTTACAAAAGCTTTTACCGCAGATAAAGTAAAATTTCACAAATTCTTATTAAAATACCGTGTTTTATTTTTGTTTTTTTCACGGATACTATTAATTTGACTAAATAAATTATATTTGAAAACAACTTGCAAAAATTCGACCGGCCGATCGCAATCTACTGATCGACGACCTATGAAAAAAAGATAATCGACAGAAAGCTACAATTTAAGTTTAACACATATTTATTGTTGCATATTTGCACTTGTGTTTCGTAATGCTTTAACAGCATTAGCTCAGAGCAGCATCTTCCTTTACTAAAAATTATATGGAACGGAAGCGAAAATATAATTACTAAGAGCAGCAGTTTTGTTCATGCAATTTTGTATGAAAATAGAAGCACCGCGCTTTACATTAACTTCCATCAAAATAACATTGTTTGAACATTCGTTAGGGTTGTGCGCTTTTCCTGGTATCATGAATACTTTCCCCGTACAAATTTTAGCTTATTTTTATCACATACAAAAGACAATCCTGTGCTAACATAGAAAATTTTGCACAGAACTTAAGGATAGCATTAAAAATAAAAATAAAATATAATAGAAAAATTAATATTTCGCTGAACAATTTGATTGTTGAATAGACAAAGTATCGGCAGTTTAAACTATGCAACTTGGTATTACGATGTGCTATCCAGCAATATCAGGCAAGTGATCTGATTAGAGATATTTCTGAGCGCCGTAAAAAAGTCGTGAAAATTCGTCATTTGCACATTGGATCCAAACGGGAACTGGCAGTCGATCGCTTACCTTGGAGGCAGTTTGTAAAATCTATATGCTCTACATAGATAGCGGATATATAATGATGGTCATAATTTAATAAATATATTTTATATTCACTTTAACGTAGACACAGCAAAGTTCTTGTGTATAGCCTACCCCTCTGAGTTAATAGCTTCATTTGTTATGGATGTTGATTTAAAAATATATCCCCTTCCTCAGCCCTCTTTATTTTAGGCCTATCCACTTTTTTTTCCATTCGTCCCTATCTTAGGTCATGCACCGCCACTGTACTCCTAATCCTTACTCCTGTAAAAACACATACTACCTATTTAACTAATCATAATTTGTGCGTTAAATTTTTCTATCTACCATTTTCTTTTTAATTTATCTAACCGCCAGCGTAATTAACTTTCGGTTTTATATTCGAAAGATATTTACGATAAACTAGTCTATTTAAAGTGAGCTACCCTTTTTTGAACGATTCTATTTTATTATCATTCCAAAAAAGTTTATAAGGAATCTGCCATTTTGCTTTATCGCCAATTATTTACGGATCGTTAAACACCGACTAGATTACCCTAGATTTAACGAACCGTTTTAAATGTGTGTTTAATGATATTAAAAATCATTTTCGTTTCTCCAAAATTTAAGCACCCCAAGTATATTTGATTTAATAATAACTGTCGTAAACCTTTATATTCCAGCATCAAAATGGCGTGCAATGATAAAATTATTGGATGCTGGAATTTGACTTTATCTAGCTACTTTACTTTAAACTCGGTTAAAATATCCAAAATAATATAAATATAAGTCCAAAACGTCAAGTATTCAGTGAAAATTCTATTTAGGTACACTGTGAATTCAGTTGCTTTAAAAACTTGAAATGTAAAAAAAAGTTATTTCAGTTTCGCATGAACGACAATTAAGACGAAAACTCTACTATTATTTTATTGAGTAAAAGAAATCACGCAATCTTATGTATTTTTACATACTTTAATTTGTATCAAACTTTTTTATTAACTCTCATACATAACCGGGAATCGAACCTGGTCAATATTTTTGTAACCGCGTTAAACGCATTTTATAAACAGTACACAACACATAACACAATCAAATAATGTGAAAGTTATCAAAAATCAACCCGAGGAGGTTATGAAAAGCCGTATTTATTTCATTTTAAGTTAATTCCAAAAACAGTATTCCATTTTCAAATTTTAAATGAATTGGTACGGCCGCTGAACAAATGCGTTTCTAATTTTAAATAAACGCTATTTGTAATGCATAATACCGATGCAGATAAGATATGCATAAGTGGTCTCTTCAGATAATTGATGATCGATTCATATTATTCACGACTTTTTGCAAATTAATAAAACTGTGGGCATTTTAGTCTAATTTACTGTCAGTTGTGTTTACACAAGATTTCATAGCCAAATTGGGTCCTTTTTACTTAACGCGGTTACAAAAATATTGACCAGGTTCGATTCCCGGTTATGTATGAGAGTTAATAAAAAAGTTTGAATGTAATTATTATTAAATCTAAAATCGACGTCATGGTTCCTAAGAACAGATCTCGCTATCTCTCATAGTTTCCGACTTCTCCATACTGACCCATTTGGATTGTACACCCTGTATAATGGAATAATTATGATTATTTAAATAAAGCACCTTCAACTATTTTTTTTCATGTAATGTTAATGCAGACTACCTATTAATTGCTACTATTTTATTTTTCAAAGTATTTAGTAACAAGTGGATAAAGGGAACTTTGTACCAAAAGAATTCACACACAATACTCTACATTGTCAACTTATTTAGTAGCTTTAGATACCGAACGTTTAAGTCATCATTTCTGCATTTTATTTGCTAGAGATACCGTAAAATCCTGGGGATTTTCTGAAACATTGAGAAGGGTAGGTGTGTAGACCTTAAAATAGGTTCTAGTTCTCACAAGTAGCCTTTGTAAACCTAAACCTGTACATGTAGGGATAACTGTACAAAACATAGCTGTATTATTTGTAAACTCATGCTATGAAAACAATTGGTCGATCAAGATTTTTTTTTTAAATCTTAAAATAAAATTAGTTATTTTTATTGATTAACGGGGACTTAAAGTAGAAGCGCATTTAGCTACCCTGCACGAGGTCGTGGATTCCATTCCCGTAGGGGGTCAACTTAAAAGATTTATTCACATGTGGTTTTCATTCTTTTTTCTTTTTTTTCTTTTTAAGTAAAATTGAACGAATTCTTGTTACATCAACTTTTTGCTTTTGTTTTCCTAATACATAGTATTAACTTAACTAAATAGATTATGTTTAGTAATTTCTTACTCAATTTCCTCGAAAACTATAAGACAAATCCTAAAATTTTATTCTACAAAATCATTGGCTCCAAATATTACGTAGATTCACTGGTTTCCCGCTTGTACGTCGAGTTTTGTTACACCATGTATATAGTTAAAACGGATGTGGTGTCACATGACCCGCGACCGTTTCTGCATACAATCATAATCCTTGATTTACTACAACAAAGATTTTTCACACAATTTAGATTTCAACAAGAAGCATTTTTTGAATCGTCTTATTTTTTTTGTAGTTTATAAAATACACAATTTTGTCGGAAAACAATTTCCGCGGGAAGAATATACATTTATACAATAGGACCATACAAAACGCTTTTGGCGACGATTTCCACAAATATGTAAAAAAAATCATTGATCTAGTGTCTAGTGCTTAATTCAGGGAGAAAATCGTGGAACTACGATTGCATGGAGAAACGGACGCAGTTCATGTGAACGGTTCGTAATCCTTTAACCCTTAATTGATTATTTTAGCCCTCTATATGAAAATAATTTAGATTATTGATTGAACCGCCTGGAATGTTCAAATTTCTAGACAGTCCTAAACTATTAACATACCTTATTGGATTTTTCAATAATCCTCTGTACCAAAGTTGTTCGCATGTTTCATAATGTGATAGTAATTGATTGAAAATAATTTAAAAAGTAGTATGTTATATTAACAAATGGCCAAAAACTAGAACCAAAGGGATCTTTTATGCATTTTTTTACTGCACACATAAAGAAATCAACGAAAAGTAAGGAATAGCAGTTTTACACTGGCCTGGCAATGAGAGCGTAAGACTGATCATCTTATCTTCATGTAACAAATTAATATACCACTCTTGCTTCGTACCGATGCAGTGCCCTACGTATCATTGGTTGCGGGTAAGGGAAAGTAGTAGTAGTAAAAAAAATATATTTTAAAAAATCTTTAAAAATATTTTCCATTCTCCAAAAAAAAGGATTACATATTTAGATTCATCTTGTTAACCCTTGAAAAGAGCCGGAGATTTGTTGGATGAACATAATTTGGTAACATGATTTAAAATTTTCCCTGACGAAATACTTTTAAAATCCTGGCAACATTGGTTATGTATGACACGGTTCTTTTTAATCCAGTGGCGGAGCGGAGCTTTCATTCCGCGGGCTAAAGTAAAGGTGAGGCCGCCAATGAATATTGAAAAACTTCCTAGGCCGACTGGATGTGGGTCACAAAGTGAAGATGGAACGGGTCGTATTCAATACCCCGCACTTACGTCAGTTGGACTGATGGAACTCGCGCAAAACAGTTTCAAACCCCCGAACTTGCGTCAGTGGATTGATGGAACGGGTCGTAGATACCCAATACCGTTTGAACCGAGTTGTGGTCTAGTAGTGGTAGATTCGAGGACTCTGGACTAGAATTTCTCTAGGTTCGAATCCCACTTCAGTACAACTTGTTTTCTGCTTTCTGGCACATTATTTCCGACTATTTGAAAGCAGCTCCAAAATTGAAATATTTGAGTATATCATAAGAATTCAAATGTTACTTTTTTTTTATTTTTTTAATTATATATATCCAAACTTGAGTCAGTTAGACTGACGGAACTCGCGTAGGTTGAAGTTAAACAATTTCAATACCCCGAACTTACGTCAGTGGGACTAATGGAACTCAGGTTAGTTGAAGTTAAACAGTTTTAATACCCTGAACTTACGTCACTGGGACTGATGGAACTCACTTGTGTTGAAGTCAAACAGTTTTAATACCCCAAACTTACGTCAGTGGAACTGATGGAACTGACGTAAGTTGAAGTTAAATATTTTAAATACCCCGAACTAACGTCAGTGGGACTGATGGATCTGGCGTAAGTTGAATTTAAATAGTTTTAATACTTCAAACAGATTCGTGTTAGTAGTTACTAACAAGCCGATGCTTTCAAATCCGAGGGAATAATGACGTGAATCGTATGTGTTTTTTGTTAAGATTACTTCAGTTTTCCATTTCAAAATTATCTGACGTACGTAATAGTAACCGTGTGTATATTAAATGAAAGAAAATTAAAAATAAATTATTCGGAGTCTAATAGCGGTATGCGTTGGTCTGGGTAACGTAAATTGGGGTATTACTGTGTATAAATAAATAAAAAGAGCATTTCCACTGGGATTCCGTTTCACGGCCATGCTTGGTTACTGTATATATAAATGTATGTTTATTCATCTCTGAATACGTAGTGTCGTGTAGAAAAATAAGGTAGAGAAAGTGGTTTTATTAGTGTTTTTCACCCCTACTTACGTTCCATCGCTTTCGACCCGGGGTATTATGGTTTTTTATCCATCAACGCCTTTAGCATTTCGAGTCATGGCAAAAATAAACATCGTAATGGAATTTGGACCGCATGATGAAATTCGTCAGTTTATTGAATTTAACTTTAACGGCATTTTCACCGCAGCCAAAATAAGTAGTTATTCTCAAACTTGTTTATTGCTTTTTTCCATGATCTATTTCTTTAAATTCAATTTAACTTCGTCGTTTTATTTTAGTCATAATTTATTGGATCCTAAACTTTTAACAATAAAACATTTTTAATTAAAAGTATTTTTAAGGCATTACATAACATTAAACTAATATATACATTTATGTTTTTAATAGTAGTTATTTGTTTTTTTTTATTTGCACATACACAACTATTGAGGCAGATCAATATTTTAGATGTCTAAATTCGATTGAGCTTAAAAACTTTGGCTAGATGTTACAAAATTTTTAAAAGATGCGATATGTTTGTGAACTTCCCTTTCATAAGTGTTGGTAGTGTTAATAATATATTATTTCTGATCTCACGTGAGTGCACCAAAATACGAGCGAAATGTCAAGGGTGAAGGATTCTCCCAAAATATCCATCAGGCTAATGCAGAAACGGATATCTCATTATGATAACTGAATCATGTGGCTAGCCAGACAGACTAGCAAACGAAACTCAATCAAATGAGCGGAAATTTTATCAAAAATAATTATCATTTTTTTTACTCTTTCAATTTAAATGTTGAACAAACCCGAGAACAAATAAGTTAATATGTGATATTATTAATATCTCAACAGAGACAGAGAAACTCTGGAAACGAACGTGGGTTATCTAGGCGTTTACAGGGGGCTTATTTGGGTTAAGTATTATAACAACATTCTCCATTCCGCCCATCATCTGACAACCGTGTATGACAAATTTTTGAAACTTGTATATATGTTGAGTTTGTACAGAAGAATCCACATGCGAGTTGTGTTTTCGACAGATTTTTTAATATTTTTAATATTTTTTCCCTATAGTGACATCTGTTGAGAAGATAGATAAGCATTTTTTTGGCCATCTAACTTTATTGGTGTAGGTAAGGTTCATCCGAACTTGATTACTTACTAGAAGACTTCCACATTTCTTAAATGTAATTCGCTTTTCAAATTAATTTTTTTTCTCTACCATGAATTACTGATTTTTGGTAAAATCTTTGTTTTTGCAGACACAAAATGCGGGCTATTGTACTTAGGGCGATAAGAAACGTTAACTTTTTTTCGTATAGAAATAATAATACAGCCTTCTCAACCCTTCTGGTGCCCGGATCCTTCGTGCTTATCTTCCGATATTATGGCCGGGGTAAATATGTTTAGAACTGAAGCGAAGATAAACGCCATATTGAATCGCTTAATGCTTAGATAAAACGTGATTTAAGATTATTTGAAATTTATCGATAGATATTTCACTTCTGGAAGAGAAGTCATAACAAAAATAATCGTTTTTAGAAGTGATCATAATTCACGTAAGGTGGGTAGTTATTAGTTATACCCTTGTACAATACTAACAAAATCTACATTTAATGTGTCTTTTATGTGTTTTTACTCATCAATTTTACGTACGTCGACTTGTGTAGGCTTCTAGCTAAGCAGACCCTGGCGAATAAAACAAATAGCCTTCGAACTAGAATTTCAGAGAAGTGACATTCCATACTTGTTAAATACTACCCTGTCTAGTGTCTAGTGACTCGCTACGTCACTCACTACGTCATTGTGGGCCACCGGGATTAGTTACCCTGGTGGTTATGGTTTTATGTGGGTGCACAGAAAGAGAAATGAAAGATACTTACAGTTTTACAGTGCAAATTTATAGAAGCAAATACAATGAAAATACAATAAGCTTAACTAATTAAACTACGATTGAAATGGATAATGGAAATGAAAAAATGAATTTAGTTG
This sequence comes from Micrasema minimum, assembly GCA_022494985.1. NCBI lineage: Eukaryota > Metazoa > Arthropoda > Insecta > Trichoptera > Brachycentridae > Micrasema > Micrasema minimum. Next base: position 59,727 of record JAGVSP010000974.1, read on the forward strand.
GCGGGAAGAAATCTGCGCCAAATCGACGAGTGGTCACGCAGAAAGTCAAATAAATGAATTTAGTGGCAAAATATCTCTCGCTATTGTCACGCAGAAAGTCAAAATATCTCTCGGCTATTGTCCGAGCGTGTTCGGTGTAGCTCGGCTCGTTCGTTCGTCTCGCGTCGCCCGCGTGACGTCATTTCTTCCGCCACATCATCAAAAAGCATCAACGTCATCACTAAACACATCTACGTCATACGTTTCGTGTATTGGCTGGAGTCTTTAGACAGTGGAATTTTATAATAAGTGTGGGTGTTTTGAAATGAAAACAGACTTGTATTGAAAAATGCCCTAAAAACATTTTCAAAGAATACTTTGTACAACCTTTAAACGGGTCAGGAGGTTGTTATAGTTTTTTCTCAAGCCTGGGTGTTTGTGACGTTGTTCCCCTCTGAAGCCTCCTAGCCTGTTGAGGTGGTTAAAAAATATATTAAAAAAAAAAATAATAAAAATCACAATAAAAACAAAATATCAAGTTCAGAACCTCCGACGTAAGTTTTTTAAACCAATACACCTTGGCAGGAGGATTGTTATAGATTTTTCTCAAGCCGCGGTGTTAATGTGATTATTGTAATAACAACCATTTTGAATGTACAAAACTTGGGACCTTATAGCCATGCTGGGGTGATATCAGATATTATTGATAATCAACAGAGACAGAAAACTCTGGAAACGAATGTGGGTTATTATCTAGGCACGGGGCTTAAAACCTACATTGGCTGGGTTTGCAAAAAACATTCCCCATTCCGCCCATTCTGACAAAATATGACAAATTTCAGAAACTTCCGATATGTTAAGTTTATTTAAACCAATAGCGAGTTGTGTTTTCGACAGATTCTAAATATTTTTAATATTCTTTTCCCTATAGTGACATCTGTTGAGAATATAGATAGCATTTTTTTTGGGCAATCTAACTTTATTGGTGTAGGTAAGGTTCATCCGAACTTGATTATTACTAGAAGACGCCTGAAGATGTCTCTCCAATTTTTATTTGCTTTTTAATTTTTACCATTAAATATTTTTAACAACAACATTTTGAATGAATACAAATACTTGCAGACAAATTACTGGATTATACCCATGCTGGGCTGATATCAGATATTATTGATATCTCAACAGAGACAGATGAACTCTGGAAACGAATGTGAAAAAACGACAGGTCATAAGCCCTGTAAACGCCTAGATAACCCACATTCGTTTCCAGAGTTTCTCTGTCTCTGTTGAGATATCAATAATATCTAAAATTAATAATTAGGATTGCCACTTATGAATTTATCAGAATAACGAGCGTAGCAGTTGTATTTCTTATTTTTATCTTGATTCCCAATTTGGATTTGGGGTCAAATAGACCAAGAGAATCTAGCACAGTGAGTAATCAGTTAATTTCGTCTTTGAAATATTAATGTTTCTGATTTTCCTTAATAAATATTATTACTAATGAGATCAGAAACGTATCAGAATAATCTATGAATAGAACATTCTCGAATAAATTTAAGAAATTCAACCCAGAATACGGCAGTAGAAGAGGTAAACAAAGCACGAAGATCAACAAATGGGATAGAAGATTTATGTGGATATTAAAATTTTAAGTTTTAATATAATATTTGTGCATTGCAGCATCAAATTTTCCAACATTTTTTTTACAATATCAGTTAGTAGAAAATATTTTTTTTTATATTATTAATATTCAAAGCATTAACTTTGTGGTCCAACATTTTAATATTATGTTAATAAAAATTTGTATAAAACCACTCACCGACTTTTCTGTCTACCGGTTTCGAGACGTAACCTGTCTCTTCGTCAGGACAACAACACTAAACCAACATGCAAATATCACTAAACACCTTCACCACTACGCCACCACCGAGGGTTAATGATTTATGAAGCTAATATTTCAAAAGGATTAACAATTGGAAAGGGTGGAAAAAAAAAGGGGGGGGGGGGCGGGTAGGGTGACCATTACAATGAAATATCGAATAATGGACTATATTGGAAAGTTACTTGATTATTAATTAATGGGACATTATTTTTCCAAGCCTTCTTTATGTAAAAAAATCTCCATGTTATTTACTTTCAGTCCTTTATTATTTATGTGTAAAACTTAAACACCTGTATCTTTATTAAATTCATGATTTGACAGGTTACGTCTCGAAACCGGTAGACAGAAAAGTCGGTGAGTGGTTTTATACAAATTTTATTAACATAATATTATTTTTTTTTTAATTTGAACGTGATAACGTGTTTTTTATTTTTATTTTATTTCGATTTATTTGTTAGTTGAACAAATGAACAGTTTATAATTATCTGTGTCTGAAAATTAACATCTGCTTAAATTTCAAAATCATGATCATGTTAATCATAAAATTACTTTTCAACGTGATAGCAGGGTAAATTTTAAATAAATACGCACTGATTTTATTGATTGATTCGGATATCACTCTCCATAATGAACTTCATTGGTCTGTCCGTGATTATTCATCACAGAAAATAATATATCCCCCAAATGTCTCCTTCATTGTCCGCCTCGTAGCATAGTGGTATCGTGTTTGGCTATCGTGCATGAGGTCGCGGGTTTATAATATTTTAACCAAGTTTTGATGTAAGTATCGCCTAAAATAGAAAAAAGTACATAGCCACTTCACCGGTTCCGCGCATCAACTATATATTCAGTACGACCCTTTTTGTGCGCTTAGAAGACGGGTGTTTTTAAAGCATCCGTTTGTGGTGAATAAGTTTTTAAAAGCTCCATTTTTAAAAAAAAATTTAAGAGAAATCTTTTGAATCCTTTTTTTTTTTTTGCAGAAAAATTTCCAAAATTTATTACTAATCACACAACTAAAAATACGGAATTTAAAAATTTAGGATATTTTTCCCATTTCCGACGAGGTAAATATGAAAAAATTTTCATTTTAATGTTTTTTTTAAAAATATTTCACAAGTACCTATACTGTCCGCCTCGTAGCATAGTGGTAGCGCATTTGGCTACCGTGCCTGAGGTAAATTCCCGTAGGGGGTCAATATGAAATATTAATTTACATGAGATTTTCATATTAATAATTGACGTGTGATACCTTGGACTGGTACTGAAGCGTAAGACTGATCATGTGTGTTTTTTCACATAAAAAATATTTCACAAGTACCTAATACCTGGCAATGGGTAACAAGGGAAAGTAGTAGTAGTAATAATGATTCACTGTTCTTCATGAACCAATCCAGTGCCTCATCACCGTATAGTGCAAATGAGGAAAGTAGAAGTAGCTATCTCCTTCACTCCTACCAATCCTGCGCCGCGCCACGCGTCTTCCAGAAAACCCCTGATTCCGACCGTCCATCATTCTGCATACTTCTTGAAGCTTCGTGCTCTAGAAATCTTAGTAAGAGCGATATTAAAAAAAAATATTTTCAAATTAAGTTCGAAAGATATTCTCTACCTCAAAATTTTATCTCCATTGCAAATTTGTATCTTTATACAAATTACGATAAATTTTCAGCACCAAACACAGTTTTTGTGCCAGAATGAAAGATAATCCATCACGTGTGATTAATGAATTATTTTTAAGGTGCGGACCACACGATAAGAATTATTATCGTTTTTAACGCAGCGTGTGATATAAATTATTTAACGATTCCATGAAAACCGTCAAGACAGTAAAATCCCGCATTTTTATTACCTTCTTTTAGAGAGAAAACTTTGGTTTCTAATGAGTTTAACATTATTCTTGTGCATTTTAAACACATTTTTTTCCGAAATTAATAAATAAAAAAATATTCTTTACAAGGCAAACGTTCTGATTAAAGTTTCAATGCTTCAAATCACGTGTAAGCAATTTCGTTTGTGTTGAAATGTTTTAACGAGTTTCGTAGTTTTATAATTTGATAAGGGTGTAACGCACAATGAATTTATTGTTTATTTAAACCAGTGTTTATCTTGAACTTGATCAATTTAATAAATTTGTAATAAACCAATGTTAATAGTTTAAAAGAGACGTATGAGTAATGTTATGGGTGTGTAGAGTTCTATACTCTCTGCTTACCCTTACAAAAAAATAAATTATTTTATTGTTATTATTATAGGCAGGCAGCTTTTGCTGGTGCGCCTATAACTTTTGTCCTACTTTTTGTCTGCCTTCTGCATCTAAACGGTTCTTGAACTGGTTAACCGTAGTGGAGTGGACTAGGCCTGGCAACTTGTTCCAGTCTGAAACCACCCTACTGGGAAGGAAAATTTCTTAGGGTTAAGGTGGAACTGGGGACGATAGAGCTTCCAGTTGTGGCCCCGTAGTTTGGTGTTGGCATTCAGCATATACATCTCGTGCAGGGGGCAGTCATGGTAATCATTATTGTAATATTGTAAGCTTCAATTATTATTTTTTTTAAATTGCACTTGTACGGTGGTTAATTTTATTTAGTAAAAGGAAGAGCAAGAGGGGTGAGAATTTTTATCAAATCCTCCGGTCTTCAATAAGAACAAATTATATTCTATTTACTTTGTTTTTTGGGTTTATCCGTGTTATGTTTTTTGTCTTCTCCGAAGTTTTGGCCACAGTTGCAGGCAGAAAATGTTAAATTTGAAAGAATGTACCTATGAAGTTTTTTTTTTTTTTTTAAATTGTATCTACGATCCCCAAACCAATAATTGCGTGGCGTGTTGGTAGATATCAATTGATGATCATTTTTTCTGGATTTTTTTCCATTATTGTAAGGTTAGTTACACCAGTAATATAAAATCACGTTATGATGGCACTTGATGTTAACAAACAACATCAGTGTTTCATTTTACAATAGAAAGCGCATTTTTTTTTTTTTTTCAATTCACCTCCAACAAATAATTTCTGTCGTATTTTTTTAGAAGCTTACTCTCTTTGCACTGAAAGTAAAAAAATGTTTCACAAAAACTGATTATTATTAAGGGGGGTTTACACCCACTTAATATTAATAAAATAATTACTGTTCATCGAAATACCAGTGTATCTGTTGTATTCGTGAAATAAAATCCTTCAAAAACGCCTACTGTACAAAAAACCCCTAAATCTTAAGCCCCAAACTTGTTGCTTATATTTGCTGTAATATTTTCCTCTCAATACACGCACCATTGATCTTCCGCTTTTTGCCATGTTTCTAGAAACGATAAATAACGTTTTCCCATAGTTCTGAAATGGCCCTTCTCTCATCCCTAGTTAGTTTTTTACGACACAACTGGCCCCAAGGGCTGGTACCTTATTTTTTGGACTTGAGAGAACGGATGAAACTGATGACCAACCATTTATAAGGAAAAACACCAACGTTTCAAAACATTACCCATTTTAATTTAATTCATGCGTCTTGAAATGAAAATAAAAATATAATATAATATGGCACATACTTTTTCTTCAGTGTTTGATTTTCCATTCTGTCATAGTTAATATGGAGATAGTCCGTATACATATTTTCACACAAAAAAGCAAATGGTCCCTTTTGTTTTAAATAATTGATTTTTATCAAATATGAAGTTTACGTGGTCAATAAATCTGCTCTTAGGCAGGGTGTCGTTAAAATGGTTTTTTTTTTAAAGTTCTTAAAGTTTTATTTAATATGTATGGAAGCGAAGTATGGAGTTGGAAAAAGAAGGATGCAAGTATATTTAATGCAGCTGAAATACGATCTCTCAGGTGAATGTGTGGTAAAACTATGTATAATAGGTTGTTGCACTAATGTTGAAATTAGAGCAGAATGCAAGGCTGATATAAGCATTATCGACAAAATTAAGAAAGGTCTTTTACGATGGTTCGGTCGTGTAGAGCGAGTGGATGATGAAAGAACGGCTGAAAAAATATATGATGCGACTGTGCCTGTGTCGAGAAAGGCAGAGAAAGACATGGCATGATCAAGAAAATCAAGTGCTTGAAAGTGGGCACGTAAGAAGTTGGAATAATCGACGTGCGTGCATGAGAAGATGTATGAATGTGGAGGAAGCAAGAGAAGTATGCCAGGACAGAGTGGTGTGATGTTCTAACCTCTCTGTCTACCCCTTCGGGGAAATGGCGTGATTAGTATTTGTCGTTACGTAAGGTACATTTAAGACAGTTAAAAAAGGGTTAGAGATATACTAAAAATACATATTTTTTTCATCGCGTACATATTTTCTACGGTTGTAATATACTCGTAGTTACTGGATTATCACGAAATATTCCGAGGCGTGTATCTCTGAACATACTAATTTAATACTCACGCGTCTGTTAAATCTGAGATAACAACATTTTCACCGCAAAAACAACAAAGTAATTTCACATGGCACATAAATTTTGTTTGCAAAAATACTTTTGGAATAAATCTCGTTATGGAATTCATTTACCAGCGAAAATTCTGACTTGCTTAATCCTTCTGGATTTGTGGGATATCTGTTCGGGAGAATCTAGAAATTTGGGAATCTCATACTCCGAACATCTGGGTCTACAGTAATTTATCATAGTGAAAAACTACCCCTAGGCTGCGATGTTTATGGCCATCACGTTTCAGCTTTGAGATCAATGCTTTCATGGTGTAAATAACGCCATTGTGAGTCAAAAGATACATTTATTGATTTTCTTTATTTGCTTCGATTTTATTTGGAATATTGGGACTGTCAAATTATAAAAATAAATAGCAATGTTCTATAATTTATTAATAACTCATATCTTTACTATGTCTATTTCCAATTTCCATCCATATTTTCATATCTAGTTCTCTTTTATATCTGTTTGAGATATCAATAAATAATTTGCATTACGCCCACCTTTAAGTCTCCATATATTGCGTTTGCGCACTTATATTAACTTTCCCTTATCCGCACCCAATGGCGCATAGGGCACTGCATCGGTACTCCAAGTGTAGTGTATCTTGATCATTTTATTAGTCTAAGGTATCACTTGAAATATTAATATAAAAATTAAATAAGCAATCGAACCCGCGACCTCATGCACGGTAATCAAATGCGCTACTTCTATGCTACAAGGCGGACGAATTTTTTACAAACAAGTAATACTCAGATTATTTGTAAAAATATCGTATTTTTAAGAAAAAAACTAAGATCGTTATTAAAACGTAGACATTTTCTAACCATCGCAAAATACTCTTAAATAAAATGTGTCAAAAATGTTACGCAAAATAATCAGGAGATTATTTTTGGATATTATTTTATCTTGCGGGATATTTTTTATCATCAGTCAGCAAGTGCGCTTGAAGGGAGGTCAACGAGTATAGTTAATTGAAGAAATCGTATTAGAAGCTGAGAAGTTTTCTTTAGATAATAGTGGTTTGATCTCTATCTTATCCAAGGGATATCTTATTGACTATTTTTGTACAACTAACCGCACCATTAAAGAGCAATTTTATTTCTTTACAGATGTTATTCACTCCGTAAGTTCTTACTGAATTTATATAGTTTCAATTTGACATCTCAACAGAGACGAGAAGTTTGGAAGGGAATATGGATATCTAGGCGTTTACAGGGCTTATGACCCGTCATTAACAGGGTTAAGTGGCCACTTGATGTATTACAACATTCCCCATTTCACCTAGTATTTGATATCCATATCTGCCAATATAAAGTAAAATGGCGCGACGCTTCACATGTGAACACTCTCTGTAATCCATTGAGAAAATTGCTAAGCATTTTAGCAGAAACCTTTATGATTGCAAGTGAGATTCTTACCGAATTATATCACCTACTAGGAAACGCCTGAAGATGAATCTTCAATTTGTTACGCTTATAACTTTTACCAGCTTATTTTTATAAACAACATTTTGAGTGTGTCCAAATACTTGTAGACAAGTTGTCTACAAGTATTTGGACACACTCAAAATGTTGTTTATATAGTTTCTATCAAAGTTCGTCCGTAACCTTCACAAGCTATTTTTTCTTATCGATTTCGTTGTGAATTCTATTTTGTATCATAGTTTAGTAAGGTTAAATAAGAAGAAGCAGTTTTGATGTAACAGGCGATCATTACATTTCAGTATTTGTATTAGTAATTACGTTGTATTTAGTGAAATATGTTTCATGATTAATGTATGTTTTCATTTCTGGATTTTGAGAATTGGTTTAGTAGAATGAGTTTCAATGAGTATTTAGCGGAAACATTTTTATGTTGCCTATTTTATAAGGCTCCAGTTTCCAGCGTGATTTCACTGCTAAGAATCGGTTGGCAGTTTACGTTAGAACTACTAGACGTGGACTTGGGGAAAATCATGAAAACTGACTTCCGATTGCTTAGCTTGGAAGCAATGCATGAAATCCATATAATTTTGTTATTTTCTATTTTTTATACATACATGTATTATATTCCCAGGAGTTATATAAACTCATTTTATCATCTAGATAAGAAATACTGGTGATGATGATCTAAGAAAGGTGGGATACTCTAACATTATAAAAATAATTTACAAAATTCAGTACTAGCTTAAAATAATAATTTGAAAACTAAAAGATTCAAGTTTCAAAAGCCAGGCTAGAAAAGGTCATAGAATATCACAAAAACATTTCAATAACGTCTGCGATTTAATCAAATTCAAAAAAAACTTTCGGAACCGCCAAAATAATTAAAGGCAATCTATTTAATGTCAAATCAGCGATGTCGAATGTCAAATCTGAGTATCGAAATAAATGAACCGTAACATAATGTAATGTTCATAGGGAAAGTTCTAATTTCTTTTCGTTTAATGAAAGCTCGGATCAGGGCATTACGCATTGGTAAGGGAGGTTTCGCGTATAAACTTATTCCATAAATCTACAAAGTGAAAAGAGACTAAACTCTTATTATAAGAGGAAAGAATAATAGAAAAATCAAACAGCATTATATAACCATTTTCAATTAAAGATATATGATACCTGCGTATAAATATTACTTCTACTTTCCGTAATTTTCCCCATAAAATTTACTCTAGAAATTATTATAATACTCACACAATATTGACACAAAATACAGCTACAAACATAATGAATAATTGGTGAGACACAAAATATTTTTATACATTAAGAATTACATAGCATATTACCTTATTCACTTTAAATATTTATCTTTGCACATTACCTTTATAACTTTATTATTACTGGTGAATATTCATTATTTTATAATAAACTTTTTTACTTTTTATTTTTTTTAAACCCAGTATTTACTTTTGGAACTGAAGCGTATGACTGATCCTCTTACCTTCATGTAATAAAATTATCAAGATACACGGCACTTGGCGTACCTATGCAATGTCCTATGCACTATTGAGTGTGTAGTAGTATTTTCTTTTTATTTTTATACTTATGTAGTCGTATAATATTATGTTATATTGTTTATATAGGCAGATTTATCATATGTATGCTTTTATATAATTATTTGTTTTTTCAATGTATTATTTAAAAACCCTTCGGGCGTTGATGATGATAAATAAATAAATAAATATTGATACGAGTTTGTTTTATTATAATATTTTGGAGCCCGAAGTTGTCAATGTTCAGTATCAAAAATGTTATTTTTAGTACCCTTTTTTGCCAGACCTGTAGAAAACTATCGAAAATAATTCAGGCCTTTGTGGGTATTGTAGAAATACAGACACCTAGTGACGTCATCGTTGAGGAAGGTTTTATATGTATTACGTAAAGGGTTGTGTGAGTAATAGTTTGGGTTAGGAAATCTTAAATTTAGAACTACCCTTTGAATATTCACGCGCGAAGATATTTGGGATGACATAAATACTTTAAAAAACTGAGTTATCGCTTTCAATTACTTTTTCACGTATTTTATACCATTATCATCATAAATTAAATACTCGTAGAAGGGTTGGTTACGATTTATCACAGTTTTATGTGTATTATTATTATTGAACAAAAAAGTACACACATACAAAATTCTTACATACTTTTTGTCAATAATTAACATTGCCTAACTTTCTTCTACCAAAAACATTTTCATGTTATATTTTTAGCAGTGATAATTCATGCTAGTAAAAATGTTTTGCTAGTAAAAGCCAACCACCAATGAGGTTTAATTTTGTAATAGCTATTTAACTGTTAGGTTGAAGATTGATGCGGCACTATAAATAAATCCCTCACAAGTCAAAAAACAGATACCAAAAATCTAAACGTAATGGAAAAACACTGAATAAAAACATTTGGGTTAAAACTCGTCTAAATAATATAAGTAAGTAATGTATTTTCTTAAAACATATTCATTTAAACTTCTGAATTCATGAATGAAACGGAATGCCAGAGGGCGTAAAAAGGTCGTAAAAATGTTTCGTTTACTAAAACCAAATTTTCTGAGCTTTCTCGCACTTTGTGTGTGCACTTTGCCAGCCTTTACAAAGCTTATTACGAACACAGTGAGCTAATTTTCCAAATCTAGCTACCACTCATTTCACGCCAAAAGCTCGGGATTCAGCACATTTTGCCAAGCTTTCTTATTAAAAGATTCTTGTCCAGTCTTTCAGGAATTTAATATTAAATTTTCTATGGTTGGAATACAAACACGCTTCTTAATTAATAAAGGCATCGGAATTAATTCTCTGATTAATATTCAAACTGCAGCGTTTGTGATATTAAATTAAACGATTAAATATTTTGATTCATTTCAATTTTAGATGGAATACTGAGACGCGGTGACAATGGTTTAATTGATATGGAATTTGTATAAATTACTTTTATTTATTTTTAAGTATTATAAAGTTAGTAAATATGTTTTAACGATATAGCATGCATGTATACATATATGTTTAATTACCTTATCATAATACGAGTTCAGTTAATTAGAAATATTTTCGAATTTCATGCTTTTTGTGATGTAGACTTATTCCGCCAGGTAAAATCATTACATAAATTAAGCATTTTTATATTTATCTGTTTTTATCACTTCAATAATGTAAAAGACATGGTTTCAGGTTTGACCACATACTCGTATATGTAGAGCTAATGTGGCACTAAAAATTTTTTTTTTTATTAAAAGTGAAATTGAATGTCAAACCGCAGACAAATTTAATGAAACAAGGGTTTATTTTTAACTCAACAGTAAGAAACTTGTCATTATTATTATTATCACATAATGTCCCAGAGCAAAAGTCTTTTTGTATCCCCGGTCCTTTATAATATAATACATAATGTTGCCTGAACCTTTATTGCAACCTTTGTCAATTTTCCACATCAATTTGTTGATTTGTCCAAGGCTTTGACTTGCTCCAATATGAGTGATTGCTTTTGTTTATTTGTGTTTTGGTCCTGAATAATAATTAAAGTCTGTTTTAGTCATTGAAAATATATCATACAAAAGTTAAATGATTCAGTATATTTCTGTTCATATTTTCACAATTATTTTAGTGTTATCTAAGTATAATATTAACTATCAGCATTATAAATTTAGGTCATAACCCTTACACAGCTTTCATTATACAACCTGATAAAGGCGATGGATTTATTGGTCTTTAGTAATAATATCTGGATTATAAAATAACGTTTATCGTTATTGGTTATGTCACAATATATATATCACGCACAATCTCAAATGGCATTTTAGCACGTGCAATATATCAACACACTTCATTTTGAGTATAAATTACTCTTTTAAAGGTATATGATGACTGACTTATTTATAAAAAAAGGAAAAGATTCTTTGAAACCATTTGACATCTCAAAAAG
>JAGVSP010000975.1:0-90160 GCA_022494985.1 Micrasema minimum
CTCCGAACTCGGTTTAACAACCTCCAATATATGGGGACAAGACATTTTATATTGATTATTTTAGTAGGTGGGTGGAGAGACTACAAACGTGTTTATAATTATCGTTTAATTGTAGGTTACCTGAGAAATATCGATTCTACTCGTTCAAGTATGGCAATAACAAAACATTTGGCAGATATTTTAATGCTGCTGGAGTTTATATTCGTTGACTTCATTTTAAAAAAATCACGTTATCATCATATTTTAAAATCCACTCCCTGTTTGGAACATATGGATTCCACAAACTGCCTCCAAGCCAAGCGATCGGCGGTCAGTTCCCGCGCGAAGACAAGGACAGTCAAACGTTAGGTTTAATTTTAATCTCGCTCCTAGACAAAAAAAACTTTTGGCTGTCTGTAAAGTCGGTTTACGGACGAATATTTTTACGTGATAACGTCATAAGAAAACATTGATGAAAGAATTTAATTGAATTATTATTACTGAATCATCATTATTTTGTATAATACAAAGCAGGAGTTAATTGAAAATTACATTTTTTTCCATAAAATAACATTATTTTTGTTTTTTTCTTCTTGTGTGCTGCTGCTGTCTCCCTTCTACTCGGATGCTTCGGCCGATGGAGTGAAAGAGAGATAGATGCGTCACAAACCGAACGCTTAGGCCGATCGTGCCTCTCTATCGCTTGTTCCGCGCTCTCGCTTGCACACTCGGCTCAGGCGGAACGTGACTATGAGTCATGCTTTTTCGTGTGTGCAACCGGCGTTCATCGATTTATTAGACGTTGTCACGTCAAAATATTATTTTACAAAATTGACTCCAAATATATAAAAAATAAAAAATACTGTTGTACGTGGCAATAGTTAATTATTTTTCTTGGAAATTACAAGTTCCCATGTTCTGTGACTTGTTTATTCCCAGGAATGCGGAAGGTTGCTACTTCAGTCCCTTTCCGTACACAAAAGAACAAAAGACAATTAGAATATTCTTATCGGAAGGAAGTAATCAAATATCAGTATGACTTACATATTCCTGATTTTTGCTTAATGGCACCACGAATCGTAAAATCGCTCCAACGCGCTTTGTATTTTATAGTACTTTGAATTACGCAAGAAGGAATTAATATCGGGCTCTTGGTATAACACGTAATAAAATTATATCGAATAATAAAAAGAAAAGTAATTATTACAATAACCTGTTATTTGATTGTAACGATCGATCGATGGCGTAAATACATCTTTTATTGAGAATAAATAAATAAATAAATTTTAAACCTGTATAAAACCTTTTAAATCATAATGAGCTTTTTTCTGTTGTGATGTGATAGATAATGTTAAACTTGTTTATTTGTTTATTTTATATATATTTAATCTAACTATTACTAGAAATTTTAATAATAATTAATAATAAAATAACATTTTAAGGTTCTTATATTAGTATTTTACTATAGACGTGCCTTCTAAATTCATTTAGTCAAAGGGAGTTGGTACGAACAACGTGGCTAAGCTGATCTTATTGTGAAAGTGGGTATTATGTATGTCTGTAGGTGGGTAATATATATTATATCTGCTGTATGGTACATAGGGCACTGCATTATTACAAATAAGGGAAAGAGAAAAAAATAATATCCGCTACAATAATATCGACTGTCTTAAACTACTTTCTAAACTTTCTATCAATATTCCTCGAAAAACTCTTAGAAACACCCCTCTTCTCTATACTCCTCTTGTACATTCAAATTTTTAGAAAAAATCATGTTACCTATGTGGCGAGCTTCCAATAACTTTAATCAAATTTCTAAATCATTAAATATAGATTTATTTGAAAATAACCATGGTGATGTGCGGCGCTTGCTTCCCGATTGAAATCACATTTTGTTTAGTTGCATTTAATTTTTTAAATTTAAACTTAAGCTGTAACTCAATTTTATGTATAATTTGTATCTAGTAATTTAATGATAAGATTTTTTTTTCTATGGTTACTATACTTGCGAAAACCTTTAATTGGTTTATACTGTTGGTTTTTTTATGTTTTCTAAAATGATTTGTTACGGTTGGTTTTCCTCTTATAAAAAAAATGTAGTAAAATACCCATATATTTTTTACTTTGCAATAATTTTTCTTTAGCATCATGATTTTGCTCTCTTGTGCTAGATTTTATACAGTAATAAATTTGCACATAAAACAGTAGCCTACATAACACTCCCCATCGTGTTTCCCGGTATAGTATAATAATATAACTGTGAAGTAACCACACTGAGTGGAGATCTTCACCAAGTAACAGTTATAAGTATTCCAACTTTTTTTCTTCTCATCTTAACCTACGCGCTACTTCTGAACACAAACAGCTAACTGCTCACTTAACTGTAACTTCTGCACATTAATTGGCGCGGTCTCTTATTATGAAACTAACTGGGCTATCAAATAATGAGCTGAAGTTTAAAAGAAAAAAGCAGTACTAAAAATCCAGAGCGGAGTCACTCAAATTGCCCACAAAAAAAAACTTTTCGATTGTGAAAATTACGCTAAAATGTTTGTTGAAAAGAGTAAATGGAAGTCAGACAGACATGAATAGACATCTACAAAGAATCGAGTTGAATACAATATAAACTAATAATGGCTTATTTAGTGCCCCTTTTTATATTATTATGAAAGCTTAGGTCCAAACATTTAAAAAAAAAACAAGCTGCGAAATTGTGTTTTATATTAATAATTTAATTTTAAGCATTTAACTCTGATTACTTATAATGTAAAATTTTCTCTTTTGGCCAAAAATGTTGTAACTTTCGAGGAAGCTGATTATTTTATGTGTGAAAGTAAAATTTACAAGGATTACAGTAAAAAAAGGAATTGAAAATTTGTTTTTCAGACAACTTGAAAACTACAAAAAATCTAGTAATTTATACATGGTGTAACAAAACTCTTAGTAAAACCTGGAAACTGATAAATCTACATCATATTTGTAGTCGAATGTGTAATCTCTAGATTGAAAAGTTTTTTTTTTCTTATCAAAAAAGTTTTTATACCGTTTATAGTAGGTACCGCAGATTAAATAAAATTGCATGAATTCTTATAAAAATGCATTTTTTGGTGTTTTTTATGAATAGTATTAATTGATACGATATCTGATAACATTTTGCAAAAATTTATCGAAAAAAAAATCTACTTAAAATTTTCTCTAAAATGATGGGACAAATCCATAAAAATTTTCTACAAAATCGACTCCAAATATGACGTAGATTCACTGGTTTCCCGCTTGTACACCGATTTTTGTTTACACGGTGATAATAATCGGGTAGGTATATTTAAATACCCCTGGATGAGAGGAATCTAAAAAAATGTACTTATAGTGACTGGCCACCCTGCATTTATGCACTCGTAAATTATAGAAAAGTTGGATGGATAAAATAGTCAAATCGCTTAAGATTCCTCGTATGTATTTTGTCAACTGGGGTTTTTTGCAAGAATTACAAAATGGTAATTGTTTAATTATTTGATTGGTTTATTGTAAAATAGAGGCAAATGATGGTAATGACTTGTTCTATGTCCCTGACATACTGAAGATGGACAGACATAATCATCTCACGCTATGGTTATTATTTATTGTACTACAACTATGTAGAGTTAGGCTTCGTTTATATGCGTAATAAATATTATCTATATCTATATGCAATAAGAGTTAGTATTTGTGGAAAATTTACAAGAAAACATATTTTATAGTAAATGATTTTTTTTTTTTATCTACTGACAAAATTATTTTAAATATAAAATCATAGATTCGGATACTTGTTATATTATGTAGGCGCAATACGTCATCTAAGATCAACAATTTTAGTTACAATCTTACTTTTTTTCTTTATTTCGTTATGGAAAAAATAATATATGGTTTCATGTATTTTCAATATCATAGTTTTTTTTCCTCATACTTTCATCTGTGTAGTTTTTTATGAATTCAGTAAATTGAACTGTTTTGTATGATTATGATTTGAATTCTATCATTGTTATGATCTGACCTATAAAATCTTTTCACGTATTCCGTAATTTATTAATACAATTATAGTGTGTTTGTTTAATTGATTACTTTATTGTTGATATGCGCTTACGTATGTAGTTCAAGATTAATATAAGATTTTGTAGGACATCAGAATATTTATTCATTATGTATGCAAGTCTCAGTGAGTAAATTATTTTGCGTAGTTCCTATATATTTATTAAAAGGATCGCAGTTCCATATTGTTCAAAATTACATTTTTATTTTATAAAAATTCACCCATATGTCATGCAATCATCCTTACTTCGGTACAAGATACATAAATGTAAAAAAAAACAAATATGTAGGTATATTACGTTTAGAGTAGTTTCACGCACATCTGGATTTTTTTTGTCATGGGTATTACATCTCAAATCTCAACAATGATAAATAAGGTTTTTAAAAGCACGGGAATTGTTCAAGCGTTTACGGTTTATGGTTATGATTTTAAGATAATTGCCGTCCGATCACTAATCGGCCGCTAAATGGAAAAAAATTCTATCTGGAAGCTTGAACGACTTGCGGTTTTTTATTGGACCTAGCGAACAGTTCATTAGATCCTACGAGAAAAAAATGAAGTCTTCACAGCTTCTATAAGCAACATTCACCCTTTTTGCTTGTAGACAAAATTTTGGTTTCTGTAATTAGCGGTCTCTTAGCGCCACATTCCCAGGCTTTTGAAAAGCTTCTTCACTTCTGTTGAGAGTTGAGATATTCACCAACAAACGTCATGTTTTAATTGTTTAATGCGATAAAAATAATAACACATCATTGATGACGACTCGTAACCAATGATTTTGTGTAAAATATACAAAACAATATTACGTCTGTGTCTTTTATAATATACTAAACAAAAAAACATTCATTGTTGCCATCCGATTTTCATAACATTGTTGGATTCATGTAGCGTGTAAACAGACCAGCCGATCCAAAATATTATATTATGTAATATTCTGCCGTCATACGTCATAAGGAATAAGGCTGTGAATAATAAACCATACAACATTCAACCCCAAAAAACCAAAGTTTTGGGAAAACAATATCCAAGATAATATTACCCGTATTTACCAGTTGTTAAATATAATAAAATTCCTTAAACGTGATAAAACTTATGACAGCCTCTTCCGGTTGCTCGGTAAAAAATCTACCTACCTATTTCATCAATACCTATAATTTATCAATAATTATATCGTCACATTCCAACCATCCAGTTTGATATAATTGATTAATAGGTAGTATACCCATATATTATAAAATCTATATTACATATTAATTTTTTGAAATTTTATGTAATCTCATTCCTCATTATTTCAATATTATTTAATAGGTAAGTAATTTTTAGGTAAGGAATTATTTAATAAGTAATTTTTGAACAATCAATTTCTTATCTTTTTGATTTATTTTTAATTTGGTAATTATTGTTATTCTATAGTAATATACTGTATGTATTACTGTGTTAATTTTTTGTCCTTTACATAGGTATATCTATACCTAAAACCCAAAAATAAGCATCTACAAAAGCATATTCTTTAAGCAGAGAGATATTTTAATGATTTTTTGCAAACTGGGGCTAAAATCGTTAAAAAGCTAACTAACTAACTAACCATCATGCCATTTCACCGAAGGGGTAGGCAGTGAGGATAGAACGTCATTTCGACATTAGTGCGTTGTTTTACCACACATTCGCCAGAGTGATTTTTCAACAGCATTCAGTCTGCTTTCATCCTTTTCTTTCAACTCTACGCTCGCTCCATACATAAGGGTTGATACCTACCAGAACTCCGTTATGAACTGCTAATTTAGCCTTTTTGATAAGCATTTATTTGGTACCACAGACTTTAAAGCACCATTAACACCCTTCTCCATGTTTCCATCTCTAGTGAGCATACTATCTAGATATCTGCTAGTAATTTTCATTTTAATAAATATACTTACTAAAAAAGTTATTTTCAGTTCTTTGTGGCTCTACATAGCTTTAAATGCGTAGACAGCTGCTCTTTGTATTATGGTGTTATTATTGTCAACTGTCGGCCATTTCAAGTCAACAACACGTCCTTTTACAATTATTTTATCCATCGGTGATCTGCATAACAATGAGATAACATAATGCTAGTCATGTACTGCATTATAGTTATGTGCGAATCCTATAGAATACGTAATACTTATTTCTCGCCTATTCTCGACAAGAATAACTAATTTTATTACACTTTATAGTTTATTCACGAAACAAAAACTATTTTGTACATAATGTCGGAATTATTTTGGTTATTATAACCACTCTCACAGTTATTAAGTACAGAAATACGTATCTAGGTACAAAATATTTCAAATTAAACGAAATATCGTTATTTATACCGACTCTCTCTATTTGAACATCGGCATCGGTTAATTTCCAAGCAAAATAAAACCGTTGTAATTTTGCCGGAAAGCTTAGCTTCCAACGCAACGTTAGAAAATTGTATACTGTTGATTGTTTTGGCATTTACTTTTAGTGATGACACGTTAGACTTATTACAAAAAAATTAACACTGAAATTTTTCACCACACACGAGTTTATTAACAATCACTCTTTTCACTCACATAAAATCATTTTGTTGTTTTAATCAAAGTAATAATAATATTTCGAATTTATTGACTGCCAAAAAGCTTAAAAAAGCACCACATATTATACGAAATACGGAAATACCAACACCAATTTTAGAGAAAATTATATGATTTCGAAAAAAATAACGGTAAGCGTTCATTTATGTTTTTTGTAATTTCTCAGGATAACTAAAGGTAGAAAGCAAAATAATTTTTAGATATAATGAAAGAGCATATCAAATTCTAGGTGATAACATTTAATGATTTTAATTCATCCATATAAAAGTTTTCACACCAAAAATAAAACTATATCTTTCATATTAATTATTCAATCATCAGACGGATACCTAAAAATCTGTTAATTTTTATCATTTTACCAAAAATTTGAAGATATATTTAAAAATAATTTTCGTCTTCCCTTTGTTTACAACATTCTCTTTGCTTATTTCAACTGTTCAAGCACTAACTCCTATACAAATATTATTGAGTTCACTTGCTCGCTGCTTTGTAAATAATTACGCAGAATAAATAAATGAGAAGTGCCAAATAATATTTGCTAGGTACCTAGGTACCAGGAAAATAAATATTGGAGTTGACTGCACAAATAAGTAAATATCCACTATTAATTTTTACTTAAAAATCTCAATTTTTCTGCCCCCATATTCCACCTAAATTAAAATACTTACTCTAAAAAATTCGTACTCGCAATGTAATGTCAGACATATCCTTGAAGAAAGATGCACGGTTTAATTTGTTTTCTTTGTATAAATATTGTCTACCAATTCTCATTATGTCTGTAGATATATTACCTATCTAAAAGAGGACAATGTATGATGACACTACAATAATATTCTATTATTCTGCAAATCAAATTTACTTCTACCAAAAGCCTGATTTATGATGATCATCTGATACTATTGATTTTTCTAGTTGGGACACAAGATTGTGGGGGAATGGAGTAATAGGTTTGATAGAAAGTAGAGAATGCAGATTAGTGCAGCATCCTCTAGAACTATAGATAAGTGGGTAATCCCAGGAAAGCTATCAGAACCGGGATTCTGGGGCTTTGTCTGCATTTGAGGAAAATGGAAACTTAATATATACAGGAAGCCTTTGTTAGGTGGACATGCCGCTATCTAAACTTTACTTTGAATTGAAACCACACTCAGTTTGTTGACATTTTGTCAAAAAATTGTGAAAAATCATAAAATTCGTTTAAAATACTTCGCAAATACCTAAATACCTACTACGCCTACGGTTAGATTTTATTTATGTAAATAAATATTTTCCCCGCAATTCGTACCAGGGATATTTTATTTTTTGAGTCGCTTTCAGCCACAAAAGTAGGTAAATCTATTACAAAGTGAGATTCTATCAACACATTTTTCAACTCTGTCGTCTAATGTTTCACGTGTACATTTTTGAAGACTGGGTAAACCGGAAAAATATGAACTATAAATATCCAGTACTTCGCCTACATAGATTTAATATCGTTTCTTAAATAATCGTTGTTCTCTGTTCCTTTATTCATAAATTGGGACTGAAATTAATCTAGAATATGTATTGAATGTACAGCGCCCTTGAGGTGATTTCTCACAAAAATGGGACTTAAAATAGCCAATTATTATTATTATTAGTATGCGCTTTTGCTTTTTTATAACTCGGTTCGAAGATTGCATTATTTAAAATGAACCTGCATATATTATACTTATACTCATAATTTTTATCTTCCTGTTTATTTTTCATTATCCATTTATATGGCAGGTATTTATTGATATTTTCCTATGACCTAGTTTTTGTGCGTATATCTGTTAAGCACACGAACCTACTATCACGTACTTACCTACCTAAATATCTACTGTTACAAGTTTTACGTTACCCATCTGTCGTGTTTACCAAGAGATCTAGTTCTTTGCCTGTTTTTCTTAGGTACGCGCCCGTTAGTAGCTCCAATAGTAAATGCTTCGGGCCAAATGATAATAATAATTGTTTGTCAGATTTTGGTGTTGATAAAGTACCTACCTACCTACTGACCCTCCGAATTGAGTACATGGCATGGCGTCAGTTTAACGATATAAATAATTATCGATTAACATGAATTAATCATTATAAATTACCTGTTTATAATATATCGCAATTCATAACCTTAAATAGTTATCATTTCGTTAATGTTTTTGGCGATTTATTATCATTGTCGCTTTGTTGTGTATGTATCGTTTTTAATACAAATAAAATTACATGATATTTACATACCTATACACTATACACATGCCATAGAGAGTGTCAAAGTATTCCAAAGTCTCTAATCGTGAATTACCCTGTTCCCTGTGGCTTATAGGTACCTACTTTTTGAAACAAACCCTTTTAATCTCAAAATGTTTCATATTTAAATTAGAACTAACCCAAAGCTTCACTTTGAAAGAAATAGCGGAAAATGAATTATCGTGTAAAACCACCTACGTAAAAAAAACAAACCATTGAACAGCAGTGTTAATACAAATTTTGTACAATACTTCGCTAACTTTTTATGGACGAGTGGCATAAACTAACATCGAGATCGAACTCATCATTTTGTTGGTATGTAACATTATTGCCAGCGAAGAAATTAATGTATGCTAAGGGCAATGATTTTCCATACAAAGTGATAAATTTGTCCGTTTGTTTAGGGTTCTTAACCCCGTTTTATATAGAACTGTTTATCCTTCTCGTTTAGGCATCCAATATTACCCCGCATTTATAATTAACTAAGTAACTAACCATCAAACAATAACATTATTATAAGTTGTTTTATAAATATTTTTATGTGAAAAATCACATACAAAAAAATATTCCGTTTTCATACGTGGACAACTTGAACTGGCTCTGAAGCGTAAGACTGATCGTTTTGCCTTCATCAAGATTCACTGCACCCTGTGTCAGTACAGTAACCTATGGATAAAGGAAAGTAGTTGGTAGTAGTAATAGTAGTGTAATATTTAAATAAATACAGAACATGTTGAAAAAGATTTGATTAGTTTGTTTGTGATTTTGTGTCAAGTTTGCACACCTAATATATAATATGGTAATAATACCTACGCGTGATACGATGCAGTGTACTGACCAGAGTAGGTATTACTATTATAAATTTATTAAGAAATTTCTATTCCACTGACCATGAATCGCCTGGGTAGACATTTTGCAAATTACCCACTGTCGAGGCCACGTAGCCAAAATGAATGGCACCTACATAATATAAATCATTTAAGTTATTCTGTGTTTATAATGCGTATCAACAAAGAAGAACGTAAAAATGGCGGCGCTGCTGCGCTTCGATTCTGTTAATTTTTTTTCCAACTACTGCGCATACGATTTTGTACTGAATTCGATGCGCAGAAGTGTCTTAAACCTTAGTAGAATCGCAGCCCTGGATGCGAATCAGTTTTTATTGTTCCTTTTCGTCAATATGCTTTCTACAAGGTCTTCAACTCTTCAGTACCTACCTATTTAATAATAATATGAGTTTTATACTGTGTCCATTTAGTTTTTAGGTCACGCAAAAAAATGGGTTTTTTGTACTTACATAAAAATAGGCAGATTGATAACTACATAATATTTATGTGGGAGTAATGTTTTAATCAGAAAAGCGGTTTATCAATAGGCATGGCGCACCTAGGTTTTAATATTTGAGGGTGACGGGATATCTTAGGGGGATGATAGCGTTAACTAAGAAAAACATTCTTTTTCGAAAATTAAGGCGAATAAAATCGTGGTTTTCCAGTATAACATGGGACCAAGTTAGCACGCAATAATAAGTTAGCAATAATGTTAGGATAAGAATAGTTAGGAAAAAAAATTAAGTGTTATGTACATGAAAATAATATTAGTCTATGTAAATTATGTAGTACTAAATAAATACAACAATAAATAATTTTAAAAAATCTACCACCTTTAGTTTTTCTGTAAATTGAAAAAAATCCAAAAAAGGGCATACCGTTCATCCAATAATATTTCTGTCGAAGATTCCGTTATTTTTCTTTAGAATTATACACTTGAAAAAATCGCTTAAATAGGTAGAGAGGATAGAACGCCATACCATTCTGTCCCGACACACTTCCTTCGCTTCCTCTACATTCATACATCTTCTCATGCACACACGCAGATTATTCTGACTTTTCACATGTCCACTTTCAGGTACTGTCGTACTTGATCATGCCATGTCTTTCTCGATTTCCCAAAAGTTAACTGTTTTGAGTTAGTGCAGTTTAATGCCTATCCTCCATGATGTGATAATTTTTTCTAAACTTTGTGGCTCACAATAACTCATTTCAAAAACAAATAATTTCTAACGCTGGCCTGAGGAACCTTAAAGAGTTATTCGAATTATTCGGGAAAACGGGGAAATCAGTGTCACGTCACGTAGTAAGGGGAAATTCAAATAACTTTGGCATTTTGTGACATTATATTATTATTGTGATTTTTTTTGTACCTATTACGCACAAATACACTTAATGAGAAAATTATTTTAATTTGTTAAAAATACTTCCCTTATCCGCACCTAATGGTGCATAGAGCACTGGGTTGGTACTTCAAGTGCAGTGTTTCTCGATCGTTTTTATTACATGAAGGTAGGATGATCAGTCTTACGCCTCAGAACTAGTCCAAGGTATCACAAATGAAATATATGAAAATCACATGTAAATTATTTCATGTTGACCCCCTACAGGAATCGAACCCGCGACCTCATCACGGTAGCCAAATAAAATTGTAAATAAATAAATTTGTTGATTTTTTAAAAAACAGCTTTTTTCATGCATATCTAGATAGTAAAAAAAATTAAGACACCTGTAGATGGATAATCTGTCTTTGGTCGATAATTATTTTTAGTGATTTAATGTTTTATTTGTAAACTTCGAAAGATATTATACACCGTGTCCCACGATGAGACCGCGAAACTCCGGAGGGTGATTGTTCATGGTATTCTGAGAAAAAAATCCTTATAAAAGTTTTTTGATCCGGGCATTTTTAATAATTAATTTTAAAAAAGTATTAATAAAAAGCGACTATGTAATACTGGCTTCTGTTTGAAATGCTAGCCGTGGCGGGGTGGCGGTGGGTGGGGAGGAGTGGGGGTCCGCTCTGGTCACCGAACGCATTGCCTTGTGCGGACATTCAAAATTCGAATTTCATATCTGAAATTGGTGCAGGTCACGTGGTGTTAGCCAGTTCAAAAATGGACGGTATTACACGCGTGAATTTTTATTCATATTTTAATCATTTTTTTAAGAAATTAGAATTGAGTTTTTTGCAAAACTTTATTAAGATTTTTTTCTCAGAATATCATGAATAATACCCTCTGGAGTTTCGCGGTCTCATCGTGGGAAACGGTGTATAAACATAAGAAATGAGTGAAAACCATCACACATAGATCTGATTCTGAATCCCTATCGCTTCAATTCCTTCGTATTCCAATGCTCTAGAAGAAAAAAACTGTATTTTTTTTAAACGACGTGGACCATTAAAATAATTATTTATTTTTATTTTCAGCAATGTCACTAGACGAGACTCGCCAGTCCCAGCGTCCGTACAGGTACGGCATGGTGCTGCTCTGTATCGGGGCCCTCATCAACTGGCTGGGCCTGGCCGAGAACTACGTGGAGCCGGTCCGGTACATCGGCGTGGCCTGCATCATCGCAGGGGCCCTGCTCATCTGCGCCGCCATGTGCTGCTGGCTCCAGGCGCCGGCGCCCCGCCAGCCGCCTCAGACTCACCAGGTAGACATTTGAAAATTCAATTTTTTCCCCGCCAAAAATGATGTATTTGAAATCGAGCATCGTCACTACGTAATAGATATTACCGGCGCAGCGATGAAAAGTTATTTCACCGCACTTATTGGTGTACATAATAAGTCCTGAGATTGGCAATGGATTTTCATATTTATATTTATTTTAATGTTAATTAAAAATGTACATTATTCTTGTTAAATTAATGGATTTTAGTATGGTTCTATCTTATTTATGTGGTCTTGGTTGAGACTTTAGAAAAGAGATTCTTTTCAGCCCCATACAACCGAGGATTAGAAACAAGGGAAGAGATATATATTACTGGATATTCATTCCAAACTCTCTACCTCTTTAATTTTTCCTTATATATTTTTTTAAATTATGATAATTCATAGAAGATTACAATATTATAAGTATCAGTATTGCTTTCCTCTTATTTAGAATCTAATTAATAAATTATTATTGCAGATTGACGATCCAATCCACGTGATCTCAGTTCCATCAGACGACGAGGTGATGCAGCAGAAACCACCAGACTATGACTCCGTGGCGGGCGCCCCACCAACGTACGACGACGCCATCAAGCTGAACCCCAGCCACTTCATGCCCCGGGTCCACCTCCCGGGCAACAGCGGCAGGAACAGCATCCACAGATCCAACTCTGAAGATAGGAGTACCAACAACTCACACGTCCTGTCAGCTGCGGCCCTAAACGTTCTCATCACTCCTATCGCGAGTGGGTCCAGAGAAACCATTCCGGGACAGCTGGAGACCGTAGTAGTAGAAAACCAACAAATTCCAACACAAATTCCCAAAACACCCCCTCCACCCTACAGACCGGTCAGAACAATAAGATGAGCGTCGAGATTAATCTGACACCCGTATTCATAGATACACCTCACAGCCTGGGTGAAAAAAGTGCAGCCACTATCCCGCTTTACTGTTTTTAACACAGCAACTGCGGTTGGATTGTACTAGGTACATACTTCTGGTTTAGGTTCGTCTTTGCACACGGATACGATACTTTCTAACATATCTCAGTCCCAGATACTTAATCTTGTAACTATTACTACTAGGATTATTGTGTAGTTGTTTAACAAAGATGTATTTTAATTTTTTTTAAATTGTGATAATGTGCATTCTAAAATGTTGGAAGCATTGTTTTTGGATTGTGGCAAGAAGCACCAATTATGTTAATTGTTGTCAATTTAATGTTGTTTCATTACATTGTAGTCAAACCAAAAATGCCATTAATAATAATTATTGCTTACATTAGTGTGTATCTCAAAAACTCTGTTTTTTTTCAATCTCACTGTGAATATTGTACATGTGCCACGACAAGATTTGGAAAAACTTTTTCACATATAGACTATCAGATATAAAATACTGTACTTACATTCTTTGGAGCATTTATTTGAAGAACAGAAGAATTCTAAAAAGCATTGTTTTTGAGATACACAAAGTTAAAATAATGTGAGTGAGTGTAATATTATGTAATAATAATGACTAGAGTGTAGTGTATAATCAGTATCCTACAAAAGCAATAAGTTTTGCATTTTCTGTTTTATTTTTGCTGAAGTAATACTAAAAGGTTGCGAATCGCATGATTGACTGATATTCTCAGATAAATACAGGTTTAACATAGGTACTTCAATGTTTATAGATTTTAACACACAGATAGATAAAATACCCCATTTACTACAATAATCCAACTATACTCTTGTTTTATGTTAGCAATCATTCTGAATTTGAGAAAATAATTGTAGCTAGTATCATATTTTATTATTTTTTCTAAAGGGTATTATTAGGGTGTTAAAAACATGAAAATATTATGGACCCACCTACATACATAATATTGTGTAGAAATAAAAGGCATAATCATGTATCTCATACATTAAGAAACCGTATATTTATTATAAATATGTATATAAGATATAAGTTTATTATTCTCCTCAAAAACGAATCAATGTTGTATATAAATGCTTACTAGAAACATGAATTTTAACACTCTTTTATACTTAGATAAACTGTGCACAGATAATGGTATTCATATAGACAATCCTAAGATTTTACTGCATTCGCCTTAAACAAAATGTGCCTACGAGTAAAAATTTTAAACCCATTTCAGTACACTGCCATTGACTGTTTAGTATGATCATTGATATTGTATCAAGTTAACACAATATTGTGTTCTTAATTTCTTTTTTATGTTAATTAGCACAAGTTAAACATTATTGATCTGCATTCGAATTGGGACCAATGAAATGACCGATCATACATTCTTAAATAATAAAAAGTATCATTATTTGGTTTCTTCTTGTTTTACACTGCAAAAATGATTTTGTACCCAATAATAGATGTCTAAAACTAAGATTTGGTTGTAGATTACAGTATTATGTCAGAGATTATATAATATGTTTATAACTTTGAATAAATTTATTAATTTGTCCAAAATGGTAAAACTTGATCTTTATATCAGTTTCTGTTAAGTGCTTGAAAACTTGTAAATATAAATAGGTATGCATTTACATTAAATTGCCACTTAATAAATGTGATAAAATTTTAATTTAGAGAAATGAAACTTATTAATGTGATTGATGTTTCGTTTGAAAATTCAATAAAAGCGTAATAAATTGTTGGAATTTTTATTTTTGTTAAGATGTTATTACAAAACCCTATACGATTTTACGGTTATCCTAAAGAATAAACAAGTGTACCAATGCAGTGCCCTTTGCACCGTTGGGTGCGGATAAGGGAAATTAGTAGTAGTAGTAAGTATATACAAGTGTGGAGAATAGCCTTAGAACATTTTCCATACAAAAATTTGAAGAAGTACACAATGCTTTGTCCCTATAGCAACCGTTGTGACAATATTTGAAACAACTCTATTTCAATAGCTCTGATTGGTTGGGAATCTACCAGCTTCTGGTAAAAGTGGCCACAAGCACTATTGTAATAGGTTTTTTGAAAATCTTTGGATAATTCTTATAATAAAACAAATAATATTATGAACAGTGAAAGAACAATGCTCATTGCAGGTCCAACCTACATAGCACTTCTGAGTATGATGATGATGATGATGATGAATCAAGGAAACCATAAAATATGGCTTCAGCTTATTCAACGACGATTAGACTTCAACATTATTGAAAGGGTTTTGATTTAATTTGTTAAAAATTAATTTTTAAATAAATGTGTGTTATTATTTTTGAACACGATAAAAAGTATTTTTATACGTGAAAATTTTGATGCGTATAAATTTATAAATCTTTTTTGTCTATGGAATATGGTTTTCGTCATTTAATCTATGGTTTTCGTATTTTTCAATCTATGGTATTTTTGTTTGCGCTTGCTGTTTGCTGTCATTGCCATTGCTGTCACTTGCCACTTGCTAGCGATATTGTGTAAAGAAATTTATTATTATGGCTGCGCCTAATGCTACTGATATAGTGGAAGAAGATGCTGCAGATCTGCAGTTTCCTAAAGGTTCGATTTTTTCTGCCTAGTAATTCTAACCTTGCATTATTATACACTTCTACAATTTTAGGTTATGTTTCAGAATTTGAGAACGCCGAGACCTTGTTAATATCAGAAGTGCATATGCTTTTAGAGCACAGAAAAGCTCAAAATGAATCTGCAGAAGACGAACAAGAGTTTTCCGAAGTTTTTATGAAAACGCTTACATATACCAATCGCTTCAAAAGATTTAAAAACAAGGAGACTATTCAGAGTGTCAGAAAGTAAGTTAACAGCAATTTTTGTTTCAATAGACATTTCTGCAGGTATTCATATTAATGACGAGATAGTTAGTCTTATAACTGCATTCAGAGACGTACCTCGACTATTAGAAAGCACATTCTAATCACCTTGCAGTAGCATTCAGTGAAGAGAGAAGAATGTACTTCATCTTGTGGTATATATATCGATGAATACATCTATCATTGGTATCTCTATGTTTATCATTATCAACTTTAACAATAAATTTATTTATTTTTATTGAATACCTCACATTGTAAATCTTCAGTAAATTATAACGTCCTCAAAGGCTGTAACAAAACATCTTATGTGGGTGTGTCAGGATCAGTTCAATAGTTGAAAGAGTTCAAAAGTTCCGGGGGAGGGGTAATCTTATGACCTTTGTAAATCACTTAGTAATGATCATAGAAATTTACGCAAAACTGTGTGGTGTACACTTTTAATGTTCATTTTAATTTCCAGTCTCCTAATGCAAAAGAAACTTCATAAATTTGAAGTAGCGAGTATTGCAAACTTGTGTCCTGAGGCTGCTGAAGAAGCCAAAGCTCTTTTACCATCCCTAGAAGGACGATTTGAAGATGAAGAACTGAGAATTATGCTCGACGATATTCAGACAAAGAAAAGAATTCAGTATTGATTTAATTATTTATTTTTAAAATATCCATCCTAATGATCTGACATGTGAACTTTTCATTCCACTTGGGTTAGGGAGAAGTTTATATTTTTAAGATATCCAATTTTGAAAAAACATGAATCAAAGATCATTGTTAGCCTACTTAAACGTATTTTGCATACAAACATATTGTTAACCTACTATGACATATATTACATACACATAAGCATTACTACTCAATATTTTGCTACAGTTTTTTTATTTTACTATTTTTAACTAGTGATTTTTCTCAAGTCAAGTCTGGGTATTTGTGATGTTGTTCCCCTCTGCCTTCTTGGCTTGTTGAGGTGGTATTATAAATGAATTTTGTCTTGTGAACCTATCCAAATATACATATTTATAAATAAAATGTTGATTAAACCATTTTGCTATTTATTTTGGCAATGTTGATATTCCCTTTAAACTGATTTCCAATTGATTCAACAAGGTAAAATATTGTTAAATGGCCGTGTGCTGCTGAGCTCAAAACTTTCTATCTCACACAAAAGGTGGAGTTTTCGCAATACTTCCGCAGCCAACAGATAGCCCATCCTACCGGAATCCTGGAGATTTGGTACGGCCAGAAGAATATAAGAATTTGCACTCCATACCAAATTGTTGATTGTCAAACTAATAAAGGTGAAATCATTTAAATATTTGCAAAATTACATGATTTTTGGTGACCCATTTTAGAACGTTTTATTAAAGCGATCTGCCTGGATGAAGAATCACAAAAATCTAACGCTCTTTGTTTTTCTCTAAACTGTAGATAATACTAATATTATGGCAATAAAGTAAAGGCATATGATTAAATAACAGTAAATAAAAACACACATAAATTTTAATAATCAGTCTGTATTCTGGATATGTCTGTACATACAGTAATAATACACTTATGCTATTCGTCAGAGGGTGTCACTTAATTTTCCCTAAATTCACAAAATCATTAGAAAATACTAGGTCTAGATGCTATAAGTTATTTCTGAGACAGTAGCCACCACTTCAGTTCTTCGCTAACTTATAACATACAAGCGAGTATAACAATGCAAAAATAAAACTCAACAATTTTATTCTAACACAGCGAAGGAACTCTCGTGGCAGCTACGCTCGGTCTATAGTCGCCGAAAATTATCAACTTATTACAATGGGCACTTTTGGTTTAGTCAAAGTCTTTTAAATTTTTATATTTTCAAACAGTCGTCGGTATATATATTTAAATACGAGGATTCTAACAAAATAAGGGTCTACATTTGGTTTATCAGTGGTCAGCGGGCGTTAAGCTCTGGGTTGGCTGGAGGGGCTGAAAGGCGGAGCCCTGCGAGGGGCGCAGCTGGAACCCCACGCTGGGCCGGATGGGCGAGATGTCCCCGGCACCCCGCGCACTGGGCGCTGCGCCCTCCGTGAACTTCAAGCTCACACGTTCGCAGCCGTCGGGTGGCTCGCGTGCCAGGAAGCGGTTGATGTGGGGGACGTCCCCATCCCGGTTACAGTCAGGGTCCGGAGAAGAACACACGCTGCCGCCTGAAGATACAAATATAATCATTACTACTACCAATTCATACTAAGGGAAATATTGTTCATGCATGGTTGCTAAATTTGTTTACATTATTTAACCTCTCAGAGAACTGAAATTTGTAATACACATAATTTACCAGCAATATTTTGATTATGTCAAAAACTTGCCAACAACTACCATATAAATATCTCAGGAGGATCATTAACAGGAAGAGAGACTTTTTTGAGATTAAAATATAGAGCGTCTTTTTTGAGACAGAATATGGTGATTCCAAGGATGTTGAAAACACTTTTGAACATACTTGCCAGAAAGTTAACTTGAAATAAGGAATGTAAAAATTAGTTGGCTTAGAAGCATAATCTATATTGTTCCTATGAATGAAACAATTTTATGAAATAAGTTCAGACTATTGTAATACGGTCGGTAATCCATACTTGAAAACTACTGTAGGTACAGAATGTATTGGATATCTACGGGGGCACTATTAGTGTTTGGTAATGAATATAACCTGGTTGGCGGTGCCTTTCCGGAGAGCACCCACTGGATAGAGAATTTCTAGACGGGGGGCCCTTATATAACACAGAACCATCAGAAAAGATTGTGAATAAAATGTAGCCTAACCAAACTGTATAAAATCAAACCAAATAAAATTAACGTAACAACAGTAAACTCTCCGATTTGCAAGTGTAAATTTTAGTGATTGACAGAAACAAGATTTTCAGCTGAAACAGAATTTCTAGTTTTGGGTAGAAAAAACTAGAAATAGGCCAGTACTAACATGTTTAATTGACCAAAATCTAGCTTTAAATAAGTATAAATACAAATTTTTTGCCAAATGTTAGGTTCTTCCCTAGTTCCCTAGTCTTGACAGAAATTGCGGTCGGAACTGGCCTTCAAACTTAGCACTTACACAGCAGAAAAGAAGTTATTTATTTCAATATCTTATAATATATCAAGATCGGTTCATAATATTTTGAGTTTCCTATAAAGAAAAGTAATTAAAATCATTTAAATTTAAGCATTAAATCGGCAAGTATTTTTACAATACGAACGAAGAAATTAATTGGTTAACGAAAACATTTTTTAATTTCCTTTACATTATTCATCTGACAATGAAGGGATAATTAAAATTGGTCAATATTTTACGTTTTTATTTAAAGAGAAAGAAAAAAAAATCACAATTATAATGTGCATTCGTTAAATCACTTGAAAATATAATAGTTTGTTCCTGAATAACACAAAATAACACAAACCTGAAGAATGTGCACTGTGGGACTGGCTATCAGGCTGGGCAGGTGTTTGTGTGTTAACAGATCTCCGGAGTAACTCAGCCAGGGGCGCCCGGTGACCTTCTGGCGTCACCTGGAAGTAAAAAATAACATGAGTTGTCATTCGGGCCAAAAAACCAATGGTTTTTCTATAGTTATTGTAGTTCCAATATATGCAGAGTATCTACCGACATTTTTTTAATTTGGCACACGCTAAAGACAGTTGAGAATGAACTGCTCGCTCATGAACATGCCTTTGGTATTTAACAGCTTTATTTATATATATTTCACTGCCATGAGCCACATAATTTTTTATATTCACCCGGAAGTCTGTGTTTCAAGCTGAAACTTTCCGTTCACCCTCGCCGTACCAATTTAAGATCCCGTGAGGAACTAATGCTGATACTACTAAGGTTAGTGGAGTTTTTAAAAGTCACAAATTCTGGTCTAAAAACTTTTTTACTTGAATCACATTTTTCTGTCAACAGCCAGTTATGCTACGTCAAATGAAATATTCTCGGTGTCAGCACATTAGTGGTCTGGAGTGATGCTAGTACTGTATGTATACGAAGGGTTATTTTCTTACCTTATCTCTGTGTCTATCTAAATTGAGTGGAGGTGTCGGACACAGGACCAGTCTCTCTATCTCCTGGTTTAGTCCTTCTACGGAGCTGCGAGCGCCCTCAGTGGAACACTTCCCCCTGACTTAATAGCTGAGACTAAAACAATTAGAGGAAAACATTACTTACTTAAATATTCAATATAATTTTTCTAAATTTATGGCAAATCTGAATGTTGCCGAATCTCTGGATTTTGAAATTTCTACTTTGAAAAAAACACTATAATCATCATCTATAATAAAAAATAAAAACTATCACTCTTTTTCCTGATGAGGTAGACAGTGAAAGCCCCACCCTTTCCCTAGACTGTTTTTAAAGACTATTGAGTATTTTTTCAGTCCAGCACAACTCTACCGATTTTTTAAAGCTAATCCGCGAAATTTAATAGATTCAGTTTTAACTGGAAAAAGCGCAAGAAAAGAAGGTTAAATACGCAACCAAATGCTTTCATGCCCCTATCACTGTCTCGGCTCTAAGATTGTCATAAACACATTCACCCCAACCTGCTCAAGGAGCTGGCCCAAATTTACAGTGATAGGGATATTAGTAATTCTACCCCTTTTTAGTAGTTAGTTACAACCATCGGGTCGATGATGAGGTAGACAGAGAAGATAAAATACTACACCACTTTGTCCTGGCACAAATCCTTTGCATTCTCTGGGTTCCTACATCTTTTCATGCCTCATGCACGCATGCCGAATAATGCGACTTAACTTTTTTCAATAAAATCAACGAAGAAAACGCCACCTAAGCGACATACAGTTAAAAATCACTTTTTTATTAAATTCAATAGAGAAGTGAATTCCGTCCTTGTCTATTTATTTATTTCTTAATATATCCACTAAATGACGTGCACAGAGGCAAATAAGTAAAACCAGCCAACCAACATCGGTTAAATTTTGTATGAAATACCGTCCATCTCCCATACCAGCACTAGATATTGTAAGGCGGTCAAAAAAAGGGAAAGTGTCTAAATGTTTTTTCGTCTCTCCTGTAAATATCCAATTATTGGTGTTTGGGCGGTATTGTTTCTTCATCGACGATACGATAAAACAAATATAAAAGGCATGTCAATAATAAACCAGTTTAGTATTATTTGATAACTATCAGAGTTACGGAGACGGTTAGTAGTTACTCACAGAAGACGGGGCTCATGGTCTGCGAGGCGTGTTCGTGATGGGGCGGTGTGGGGCGCGGAGCAGAACGCTGCTGGATGCGGTGGTGTCGCAGCAGGCGGTCCAGCTTGTCCTCCGAGCCCGCGCTGCCCGGGGGGGTGCTAGCCCATCTCCCCGATGCATCCTCAGTCTGCGCAAACAATATGGTAGAGAGACATTGATTGAGGTAAATGCTTGTATTGACTTATAACGTAGATACATTGGTGGTAGAAAAACCGAAAGTTCATTATTGTTTTTTTTTAAGAGAAAAATAATCTACACAATCTTAAGATATTTGCACATATTTCAATAAGTTAGTACTATTTACAGTACAAAAAACAACACATGGCATAGTCCAAATCAACACTATAATACTTTATATATTAAATTGTCCCTAATTTACTACCTGGAATAATGCCAATATAATCAAGGATTTCATATATTTATTTAAAGATCTATTCAACCGCACAGTGTGAATTTCATACTATATTCATTTGGTGGAATTCTGAAATATCATGTGCTTAGTTGAGCGATGTAAATATCGAGTTTTTGCCGTGTTATTTCTATCAACAGCTGGTTCAACAAAAAGGAAGTATTTGTCTTTTCCAAACATTCGCAAGAGTAAATGGAATATAATTTATATTGTAACAAAGCATGAATGAGTCAGCCTTCCTATTTAAGTATATCGTAGTTTATTATGTGTTACATTACCTGTGTAGCTTTGTCCACTTGTAGTATACCGGAATGCAAATAGAAGCAATCCCTCGGCCAGTGACTCCGTTGGTGGATAGCATCTAGAGAAGCATTTCTTCTTATCACATTTGTATCACTCTGAATCCTTCCTAATTACCATAAAAATAACTCATTAGAAATAAGCTCCATAGATTTGTCAAGGAAAATGTCATAAATCTGCAATAGCTGTAAATGCAGCACTATATTATTATTTGTGTATAAGCAGGATAATGATATAGATAAGCAGCACCAACCATCGCTAGACAATATTGCAGAAATAATAGTCTCATTAGCGGAGCGATCGCCTCTTATTTGTAACAATTGTTGCTTTTCGTAACTACCCACATACGCTGACACATCATTTTAGACAAATTATTTAGAACTCGCACAAAGGATGGATACGACAAAATACATGTCCCCGCCGACAAAAAAAAATATCAACTTCAACTTGTCACCTGCAATCCTGTCTTTTGCAAAAGAGATTGCGCCGATTGCGCAAAGGAACAATGGAAATGGTTGGATTTCTATGGCGGCGAAAGTCAACCACGGTTGTAAACAAATCGACAGCAGCGCTCACGGAAACTTGAAAAATCAACAAAACGCGGGAAATGCGGGAAAATTTCAATTTTAGGTTACATTACATATATTACGGTACTTCTAAAGGTTTTTTTTTCTTTTAATCATTTTTACAAATATTTTGTAACTTTAAGTATAATTTCTACTGAATAATATTTTTTGAACTAATTCTCGCAATATTTTTTACCAAATAATCTAGAAAAGTAATTAGATTTCAGAAATATTGTTATCTGTTATTAATTTTTTTTAAATTTATAAAAGATGAATTTTATGAACACAGTCAGTGTAAAATAACTTT
Organism: Micrasema minimum; assembly: GCA_022494985.1. Classification (NCBI taxonomy): domain Eukaryota; kingdom Metazoa; phylum Arthropoda; class Insecta; order Trichoptera; family Brachycentridae; genus Micrasema; species Micrasema minimum. The sequence goes on from JAGVSP010000975.1 coordinate 22,941, forward strand.
ACTTTTTAACTAAGTTACTTACACCCATTTATTAAGTCCCAAATTTTAAAGAAGAATCGTATTTATTTGGGTGTTAATGGGTGATAATTTTTATTTATGTTTTAAAAGCGTTCAATAATATACGGATTTTTCTCTTTATACGGGACAGTTTGCCAACTGCACAAGAAACTGTACAGTTTTCAGTCTCGTATAAATTGCACATTAGTTCTAGCTACAATTTTTTTTCTGCACCGGGCCTATAATTATAATTTATTTTAATTTTGCATCCCGCTTAGATGAGGTATCAACTTAATACCACATTGATCAGACTCTAAATGCCTATCATCATTATTATATAAAATATGTAATATAATCGTAATGCATATTTTTTTATACTCTGAACAGAACATTTTTTTTATATATTAGAAGATGTATATTTTTTATATATTAAAGATTCAGGTATGAACATAATATTTCCAATGCAAAGTTTGCTACTCAATTTGGGACCTCAACTGATCAAAATATAATTTATAAAAATTATCTTGAATTCGCAGATAAATTTTTTTAATCTTCACTTTATATTATATAATAGGGGACATGCAACACTGCTACTGTACATCACCAGATGAACTGGACTGTGGACGGGCAGACCTCCTCTGGTACCGCAGAGACTGGGGGGGAGGTATATGGCAACCCCATACTCGCGATAACCGCGAAAACTAGGAACTTAACGTTGGCGCCCGCAGGCGCCTAGCTAGAGACTAGACTTTCCCTTGGGGGCCCGCTGGCCGCCGGCCGCCTTCCGACACACTCTAGAACATCTCGTGATCAATTTCTCAAACATTGCTTTGATGATATATGTGTACATAGTTTAAGTTACCTTTGTTAAATAAAACAACCTGCATAAGTAAGTAACATCTTTTATTTAATGCAATACTTAAAACTCATTCATAAAGTTGACGAGATGGTATTTTAACCATCCAAATACCATCTCGCCACATATTAATAATATTATGGAAGAAAAATTAACTGAATATGATGCTTACATTTTATCAAAGGAAACCTTTCCACCTATTGGAAAAGGGGATTAAGAAAACAATGTTTAAACCAATAATATTTATTGAAAGTAGAAAACCACATAACAGAATTCACATACACTTAAATCAAGTACATTATTTGTTTCACAATATTTTTTCTTCATATTTTACGAAACAGGAATGTTTATTAAAAATAATCCGTCAACACACTATCACAATAAAGGTTATGTATTAATTTAAGTGCAATCATTTGTATAAAACATTTGTATATGTATCCATTAAAATAATTAAAGCAAAAAAGTGTGCACTGAAATTTAGGAGTAGGTATAAATGCAAGAAATAAATGTTTGTAATCAAACTTTCATTTCAGATGGAAAAAAAAATTTACATAAATGTTTCATCTGAACATTTTCTACAGAAAAAATTATAAGTTGGTAATTTTGGAAAGTTTGTGTTCTATTTAAAAATTAGCTGATAAAACAGGAGATATTAACATGGTACTTCACATGTTTCACACAAAAAATAAATAAATTCTAATCTGAATTGTATATTACCTACTCCCATACCTGTTATTGGTATTTTCACAGGAATTGATGATTTTTAGCTAAGTTTATCAATGATTTGATTAACATCTGATGTACAGTTTTATAATTACTACATCGATAAATTGTTTGAGTATGGTACATATAACTTAGATTATACTAATATGCAAACTATAAATAAATAAAAATTACTAATAGATACTTATTTGAACAACTTATAGTTTGAGTCTTACTTTAATTAACTCGTAATTGACAAACAGTTCAGAACAAAAGTCAAATAAAAAGAAATACAAAAAAATATAATAACTAGGTATCTTTTATATTAATTTTAATAGTTATAATAATGTGTCTACATGAGCTAAATAATAACAATTCAACCAATCAAATAAATGTAAAAAAAATTCATAGAATGAAACGTAATTTTAAAATTACTGCCAAGATATTATTTTTCAGAAGAAGACATTTAAATTAATACATAAAATGTATTCCACAGAAAAAAGTCAGGAAATGCAAAAAAATATATTTTACTTATATTTTTAATGTAATTTTGATCGGTGGCATAACATTTATTATATATAATTAAATTTTTGTTTAAGAATTTGTTTTCGTAGTACGTAAAGGTTGTCATAAGTAAAAATCAATGACATTATTTGACACATGTATCACAGAGAGCTACATAAAATTGCTTTTATTTTTACGGGACCTTGACTTGTTATAAATTCTTTATTTTAGTGTTATCACACAAACATCATGTAAAGATAATAATAATGGTAGCCATCTTGTGTACATAATACAATATTTTATCTAATGCCCGCTGTATACGGGACAGTTTCTTGTTCAGAAAACTACTACACAGTTTCTTGTTCAGAAAACTGTGCAGTCTGTCAAACTTCTGTCAAAAGACACGCTAAATATGTGTATTTTTGAAACGCGATTGTAAGTTATTATCGTATGTTTGCTCTCAGGAAATTGTATATTTAGCTAATAATGTAAATATGTTATTGGTTTTTTACGTATTTAAAAGCATACAATAAACCAATGTCTACTTAAACGTTTACATAAAAAACATTAACTGTCATGTCAGCTTAAATCTGACATAAGTTTGCAGTTTTTTAAACAGTTTTCGTTGTATACGGGACCGTTTTCAGACTGCATAGAAAACTGCGCAGAAAACTGTCCCGTATATAGCGGGCTTAATACGTATTTCAGTAAAACAACACTGCAGCTTATTTTAAAATTACAGCAGACTCTGGATTATCGAGTCTCTCTACTTAAGCCAGGAAAATTAATGTCTCTATCCTCGAATTCATACTAAACTTAAAAATTATAATCAATTAGCTCATTTATTTAGATGATACAGTTATCAGACAAATTAATTGAATGCTCCTGATCAACAGGGCTCCGTTTTGTACATAATTTGGGTCAGTTGGTTAGTAGTTTTGGTTTATATGTTGAGACATAGAATCCAAATATTGCACATACAAGTCTTATCCAAATAATAATGTTACATAAAATACACCGTGTAAAAAAAATTGATGTATTTGATTTTCGAAGAAGTAGATTATTTTGGATAAATTTTTATAAACTGCTACCAAATATAATTTATTTAGTTAAATTCATACTATCCACAAAGAAAACAAAAGCAAAAACTGAATTATAATGAGAATTTGTGCAATATAACTTAATTTATGGTACTTATTAAAGCTTACGCGAAGAATTTCCGTATTTTTTTATATTCAGAATCAAACGTCATATTACACATTCGACTCCAAATATGATGTAGATTCACCAGTTTTTGGGTTGTACTAAGAGTTTTGTTACTCTTTAAATAATAGTAAATAATAAAAAAATTCTTTAAATTTGGTTAATCCTGAATTTTTTAGTGTCTTATGACATTACGCAGTTGAATTGTATTCCACATTTCTTCTAGTTAGTATTTTATACTATATGTTATAAATATCAAATAAGTACGTGTATTTGGGGGCCTTAAAAGTTTTATGATAAAGACACAGGCTTCTTAGGTTTATTGAAATTTTCTTTTATCAAAGCCAAATGTTGCACTCTTTTTGGTTTACCGCGCTGATAAAAAAATTATAAGATGGTTTATATGAAGTTTACTTAAAATTTAAAATATTTGATCCAAAACAATATTTGCCAGTTAATTTAGAAATGTATGCCAGTAAATATTAATCATTTGTAAGTCCAAAATGCAAACTTTTTTCACTGGCAAACTGATAGTGCTGAACTTATATACAATAATATCTGTGCTAAGGGGCACAACACAATTTCATTGTAAATTTAAAACCACTAATGTTTGTAGGAATATAATTATGTATTTGTTATAATGTTAATGAATTCACTGAGTAGAGGTTCCCGCTGCGAAATCCTGTCGGCTTTTCCTTCTCTGGGCGACCCATTCCAGAATTCTGGCTCGGAGCTCTTCATCTGGTTTTATCTGGTCCATACTGAGGGGAGATCGGTTGAAAGGATCTGATTGGTCACTAAGGAGATGCCTGGAAGAGATAATAATTTAATTTAAATACCTCAGAACTTAATACGTTCCTCCTCTGTGAAATAAAACAGTAAAATAAATACACTGAATATTTTTATAGATTTTCCAAAAAAATATTTTGTATTAATTTACAATAGCATTATTTTAGTCTTGAATAGCTAAGATTTTCTGTTAAATGAAATTTACGTAAAAACGTTTCTAACTTTTTAAAAAGGTTTTAAGCATGCATTTATTCCGTAGGTACTAAATTTTGTTTTCTCTCCACACTCTGTTTTCCTAGTTGAATTCGTTTTTGTCCAAGTTTACTGTAGATAGGAACATTTATAACTTCTATTTGAAAGCCCAAGATAAATTTCTTCATTAAAAAAATATTAATCATGAAAAATTCAAGCATGATTGCAAAATTGATCGGAAATGAAAGTGCCTAACTGTGAATACGAATAATACATATTACTAATCATTACGCAGTACGAACCTTGCGATGGTGGTGCGATCCACCGTAGTCCTGGAGCTGGGTAGGATGACAGGATCCAGCATAAGGGTGCTCATGATGGGGTCCAGGAACTCTTCGGGAGCGTCTGCCAGGGTCTCCTCATCCTCCAGCTGCTTGCGAGCCACTGAGGACACCTTCTCCTCGACTATCTGGAGTGGACCGATTAGCTCACCGCCACCAATACGGGCTGTACAAAAGATATACACAGAATTTTAAGTATGAAAAACGTGAATAGTAAAGATAGTACTTATGTATCACTTGACAACCATGCTTGCTAACCTTATAAATAAACAAAATATTATGTTGTTTTATTTTTGCGACCCCAAACAATGTACTTAATTTGAAATATTTCCACATTTTTGATGTCTCATGTTTTTTGACAGGTCTTACAATATCTTCTGAACAGATTTGGTACTAACTAACTAACTAACCATAACGCCATTTCCCCGAAGGGGTAGGCAGAGGATAGAACGCCACACCACTCTGTCCTGGCATACTTCTCTTGCTTCCTCCACATTCATACATCTTCTCATGCACGCACGTCGATTATTCCGACTTCTTACATGCCCACTTTTAAGCACTTGTTTTACTTGATCATTTGGTACTATTTTTAAAAAAAATTAATAGAAAGGTTAAATGAAGAAGAGAATCCTTCTTCCCTTTTCCCTTACTCAGATTATAACATAAAACATAATATTTTTAAAGTTAGAAAGTATAAATGTTTACCAAGAACTCCCTCTGCCAATTTGAAAAGTTGTGGACTGTAAGAGCGACCATCTTGTGTCACAGCGAGGCAGAACTCTGCACTGTTCGCGAGGTGGATGTAGATTCGGCAGATGTCCATTACAGTAGACCCCGGGTCAAACTCATACTCTTTCGAGTCCTTCACCTGCAAGCCAGAAAAACTATTATAATTGAATTGTTAATCACTGCGTAACATTTAGCGGTTGTTACTGCATTAAAAATACCTTGAAGTTCTTCTGATTAGGCCCCACGAGATGCAGCAGGAAGTAGTTGAGCATGGAGGCGATGCGGCTGACCATGGTCGGGTGGCAGAACACGGACTTGCAGTGGCCCGTGAGGCGCTCCAGAGCACGGATGGTGTCTCGCCCGAGGATGTTGTCGAAGCGGGCGATAGTCCCCGTGTGGTGGAGTGTTGCCATGTTCTGCTCCCTCTCCTGGGCGGGTAGGGAGGCCCACTCGTTATTTTCCCTAGAATATTATCATTAATAATTCAATTTGATTGTGAAGATAATACTTTTAAAACACTTTGGTTTCTCTAGCTTAGGGTATAATATTAATTAATGTAATTTAATCAAATAAATTATGTTATACAGACTTAATAACTAGGTTCTTAAGACCGTGAGACTTCGAGAGTTACGTTCTTGCCTGCATAATTTATTTGTAATATCAAATATTAAAAATGTCAACACCTGATTAGAAGTGACCTATTAAAAAAAACATTTTGGTTATTTCAATTGAAACTATGTTAAACTCACCGTGCTGCTCTCATGGTGCGTATTTGTGCCATATTGCTCAAAGCCTCGTCCAGCAGAAATACAGCATCATTCATCAGAAGATTTATAAACCTCAAAAAGATAGGCGGAGTTACAGCTTCCATATTGGCTTCCGCTTCATCAGATAATCTCCTAAAATATGGGAAACTTAAGTCAGAATGTTTAGTAGTACGGACAATCAGAAATTAATCAAACAAAAAATGCATAGAAAAATCACAATTGAGAGGATATTCAAAATTATTTCAGTTATTCAAATTGTTTCTTACTTAAAACAATCTTTATGCTCCTTGATTTTCCAGAGAGAATCCATCACTAGATACATTGGTCTTCTATAGTTAAATTTCTGTTCGAATTGAACACTTTGTCCTGTCACTTCTATTCCGACAAACACATCCAGTAAACTTGGCACAATCTAAAAACAATTGTTTTATGAACATGAAAATCAATTCAATTTTCAAGTTTCTCTTGTAAAGGGCATAGAATAATAGTGAATAAACAACGGTTCGGAAATGCGACCCTAAAGAATGAAATAGACACAGGAAAAACACAGAAGGTACAGGGAAAAATATTACTATTTCTCTCATAATTATGTAGAACTCCAGATATACATATCGCAGAAACAATGAGAGAGTTTTAATTCATCCGCACATTCTTTTTTTAAAAGTGTGCTGAAAGAATGCAAATTAATTTTTCCTCCAAAAGTTTCTCCACTTATTGTGAGATTTTTGCGCTACCTAATGGAAATAAATTTGCGTCGAAATAATGAACAATAATGGGTTTTTTTTAACCCGCCATATTTTGGCTACTGAAATGCCCAATGGTTAATGGTAGGTTAAACTCTAATATTACATAGGTTTAGTTTCCCTGTACCTGTAATCTGTAAATACACTGCACTTGGTGTACCAATGCAGTGCCCTATGCACCATTTGGTGCAGATAAGGGTAAGTAGTAGTACCTGTAATCTATGTGGATGCTCCTTGAAAAGTCTTTCTCTGTAAAAAGAGCCAATTGAGCTGACAGCAGACTCATCATCAGGGTGACTCGGTAATAAAGCTTCGAGGCACTCAGCAAGCCGACAACGAATTCTGGAACACATCTAAAACACAACAGAAGTAAAACAAGTAATCACTACTATTCAGCATAAATAATCACTCAAGAAAACCAATTAAAGATAAATATTATAATGAAATAAAATCAAAATATACCAAGAACTCAAAATCGACGATATGTGGCTTAAGATATTATTATTTAAATAAAAATAAAGATGAGTAAAAATACCTTAGGGTATCTGGTGTTTGATTGGTCATTGGAAATGTCAAGTTGAGAAATTTGAGTGGAGCGTAAGTTTCTAAAGCAGAATTATCCGGAACAGGGTGGATGGCAATCTGCACTAACCAGTTGCAAGAAATGGAGTGAAGGTTTGCCAGTAACGATATGTACTGTGGCTCGAGTAGAACACATTTCATTGAAACAAATCTGTAATAAAAGTGAAAGCAATAATAAAATAACTCTTTGTAGAACACTAACTTACGGACTGAAATTATAGAAAACAAAATCAAACAATGTAGGTCTAGAATTTTTTCTTTTAATTCATCAACAGTCTGAAGAAAAATTTGATGTTTTTTTTTTATTACCTATATTATCAATAAGAACTTTATTATCAATACATTACTGAATACTGCATTGGTATGCTAAGCGCAGTGTATCTTGATAATTTTTTACTACACAAGGCGGAAGAATTAATTTAATGTGAGGTTTGATGTCATAAAATGATATTTAGAGTAGGTACCTAGTAAAATCTCGTTCTATGCGCTGCCGAAGAGCATCCACAACATTGTTCCCAGAATTGGGAAGACCACCTCCCAGAGCATCAGCGTAAGCTCTCTGTGCACGATTTAAGTCCTGACTTAGCCGAGATATTTTGTCAACAGCAACACGATACCCTGAAATTAATACCATGGCATCAGATGCGTGATAACTTCAAAAATAAACCAATAAATTTTCACTGCCATTTGAATAATTTTATTCGTATACTGTAAATTATCCCTGAAAAAATGCGTAAGCTATTTATAATTGTTGAAGTTAGTTTGTAATAGAGGTATCTAAAATCAAACAAAGTTCTACTAGATATTATTGATTTTCCAACAGAGACAGAGAAACTCTGGAAACGAATTTGGGTTATCTAGGCGTTTACAGGGCTTATGACCTGTCATTGGCTGGTTTAAGTGGCCACTTGATGTACTACAACATTCCCCATTCCGCCCATTATCTGACAACCATATATGACAAATTTTTGAAACTACTATATATATCAAGTTGGTACAGAAGTATCCACATTTGAGTTGGTTTATCGACAGTTTTTAACATTTTTTTTCTCACCTAGTGACATCTGTTGAGATGATAGTTAAGCAAAGCCCTGTAAACGCCTAGATAACCCACATTCGTTTCCAGAGTTTCTCTGTCTCTGTTGGGATATCAATAATATCTGATATCAGCCCATCATGGGTATAATCCAGTAATTTGTCTACAAGTATTTGTATAAGTTCAAAATGTTGTTAAAAAAAAGTTCTACTATTTTATTATTTATAAAAATACAATATGACGCGTTTCGTCTTCTTAGGACACTTTCAAATTATTATATAACACGCTTGTTAACTTTTAAGGACCTCATAAAAACTCTTTTATTTGATATAATACTTTATTACTTTTCTATTGTAAAGCTTCAGAAGTTCACGGAAATTCAAAGATATTGATAATTAAAATCCAAAACTGCAGTGTTGTTTCTTTAGCGACAAAATACCGACTAATGATATTTCTGACAAAAATGACTTACCCAAGTCGAGAGATTTGTGCGCCATAAAGAAACACTCGGTTAAGAAATTGTATGTTTTGGCGGTAGGTCGTGGTGCTGCATTATCTTCAAATACTTCTCTAGGGGGAACTATACAAGTCTCTTCATACAATCCCTTCATGTGAACTGATTTACCCTCTCTTTGAGCATCCTGTAACATGAAAAATTTTGCTACATTATTTTAAACCAATATGCCAATCTATGTCATTTTGATGGACATTCAAATGCTTATTTGCGATCTCGGTTGAATGCTTGCTTAGATTCAAGAAAGCATTTATCAAATATTGCAAATTTGCATTTTAGTGTATTTCAAAATAAGGTAGATTGTGGGGTTAAAATGTTATTTTATTTTCTGTGATTGTCGCAACTTTGAGAGCTTTAGTTAAAGATTATATTTTCAACTCGATTTCTCTTGTTTATGATGGTAGTTTGTGAAACATAACTTGAACCCAAGCATATATGTTTATGAAAGATTATGTATAAATTAAAAGAATAAAACCAATTTTTGAACAGCCACACATTTTATTTTTAAAACCTCAATTATTTATCTTTTATAGTTGGTCTGGGCAGATAGGAAATATCTACACAGTTCTTGGGCTTTGTAGAGATTCAGCAATGACTTGTCAAACAGTTTTATTATTTGCTGTACAGTCTGCTTAAAATGGTTTTTAAAATGTTTCCTCTATCCTGAAATCATTCTCGGTTTCGCAAGTGGCACTGTGAACAAGATGTGAAAATATAAATTAAAGATTTACCTCCACTGCACAGTATGTAGGATCTATCTTCAGGTATTTGATATCATTCTGATTTGAACAAAATGGCTGGCAAAGTCTTAGGAGTACGGAGCTTAGATTTAACATAAAGCCATCAGAAACGCAGAGTAAAGTTTCTGGGTTAACACTGGACATCTGAAAATTTAAAACACATAATTATTAAAACATGCAATCTTGTAATGTAAATTGATAAACAAAAAAAAACATTTAGCACCCTGACCGCTCGAGACTTGATAAGTAATGCGATATCTCATAAAAAATCCTGTTTTTTTTTTACTTTAAAAAAAACATAAGTAAACACATACAAGCAATTCCACAAAAAAAAAATTGGCACATACGAAAAAACATTGGTAATCTTATTTGATGAAAAAAAACACAAATGAATTAAATTGTTTAAAATCAAACTAGATTTCTGGTTCTATTAGAGCAATATTTTATTTTGCGGAAGATGTTTCGCCTTGTCAGGACATTTTTAAATTCAATTAAATTTCAATTACGATATGCCCTGAATATATTTATAAGACTTGAGGATACATTCTTACAAGTAAATGTAATACCTGCCTATATAATATTCGTATACCTCGACCAATTATTTCTTATACTGGTGACTTCGATAAACCTATATAAAGCCTTCATCCAGCTGCCATATCATATTGTTTTTTGAAATAATATACCTGCGAGTTCCATATTTTCCCCCTGGCGGAATTGGAATGCAGGCAGCCGGCTAGCCAGCTGAGGGTGCACTGTTTGGATTCAGGACTGCACTTCAGCAGGGCCAGGAATAACTTGTGGAGGTTATCAGTCAGGTGCTCCAGGGAGGTCCACAAGCGACCCTCCATCAGGGAGTTGGCGGACTGCAAACCAAAACATAGATCAATCTCTCTGCGAGTAAAATCAAATCAAATGACATAGTGCCAGAAGTCAGCTGTTTTCACAAAACATATAATGTTTTTAATAGCAAAGAAGTTTCATAAACATAAAATAATTGGAGAAGTGGAGGAGGTAGGAAGAGGCATTCAGAGAATATTTACATTGCAGAATAGAAAAACGGTTGAAGTCACTTTTATATTTCTTTAAATAAACAAAGAAATGTTTGAGTTCTCATGATAATAATATTTCAATATCAGGGCCATTTTCAAATAATATGAAATAACTTTGCCAGAGAGTATGAAACAAGAAGAAAAAATCACAATTATAATGTGCATTCATCAAATCACTTAAAAAAGAATGGACGATTTCACATTGTAACTATCTATATTTCTCTTGATGTGTTAAATACAAAAGCTTTATATGTTGAGCATTTTTAATCATCGATTCATTCTAAGATGAATGAGCAAAAATAATAATTATATTTTCAAGTATGTATTTACCTGATCAAGTGGACTATCAAAAGTATTCATACTGTCCAGCTTGGGTTTTCGGAAGGACAGACAAATTTAACAAAGCTCCAAGAATCGTCTCCTGATATCCTCTACCAGATTTATTAACAGGGGGAACACACAACTCCAGTAATATGTAGGCCAAATGTGGATTACCTATCAACAGTTATTTATTACAATTTAAGTCATCTTTATTAAAATTGTTTCCAATTTAGTCAATCTTTTACTATCTTACCAACAAATATTTGCAAGGCGGGAAAGATATATAAATCTAACGTCATTAGGCTAGCTTTGGATATGTCTCTGTATATTGCTCCCAAAACAGGCTTAAATATAGATTTTAATTGCGACAGCGAATCAGGATCACCTGAAAAATAAATTTTTAACATTTTGGTCATCATAATGGGAACGTTGAAAATTGAGAAAAATAAAAGTAAACACAGGTTTTTTAAAACACTTGCAAATGTTATAAATTATATCAATTGATTGAACATAAAAATTAACTTTTATTACACATATTACACACATTACTACCTCTCGTAAAACATCCTTACTTCATCTATCCCATTTCCCGATGTCAAGTATATTTTAAACGGTACACAAACTTGTAATGAATGTAATGTATTTTGTGCCCTTGTACACTTATGCTATGTTCACGAAGTTTTAAATAATAAATAGTTTTAAAATAAAGTTATACATGTATTTCATTAGTGTAAATTATAATTACCATCGGCTAAAAATTCTCGTACAATATCTAAAATAAATCTATGGCAAGTCGAATCCAAGTCTTTGAACAGATCGAGCAGTTGATCACTTAAATTCTGTCCTTCAAACAGTTCTGGCTGCTTCAGAGCCGTCACGGCGTTCCTCAGTATCAACCCTCTCATTCTTACTACAGTGGTCTTCTGGAATGGGTCATTCGTTGATTCATAAGGCAACAGGTTCTGCTCAGCGGTGAAAAGGTAGGAGATGACCTTAGTTTGTATTACATGCTCCATATAGTTTTTACATGTCTTCGGGATAACGCACTGTGTGGGGTCCGGTAGCAAAACCCTCTCAAATAGCGCCTGCTCTAATGTATCTAAATCTATGTCTGTCTTAGGGAACTGAGATTCAGCCAATTCATCAAAATAAACCAGTTGCGAAGGAGCGTCGGAGTATTTTTTTGAAGTTGACACAACAGAATTTTTGTTGAGAGTAAAATAAAACACATTTTCTATCATGTTGGTTAATCTACGCGCTTCTGTCGCAGCATTTTCTTCTGATAATGAAATAATACTCTGCTTTTGTGGCAAGTCATTACTAGCTGAAGTTGAAGCGATAGTTTCCACAATTATGGGTTTCACTTCCTGTAGCAACACTTCCGAACAATCCAGTGAAAGGATTGGCGCCATCATTGTTCTCTGCCATTGTGATGATTCTGTAAATTGAATGTTTATTTTCATAAATGGGTCAATTTGGAACAGATGCAAAATCCATATTTAAAGAACAATAAGACTTGAATTTGCAAAGTTTTACTACTGGATCATCACTTATAAATAAAAAACGGTGTTAATATGGTAAAAAATCACTGTACAGAGAAATCTGAGTATTATTGTTAACTGACAAAAAGCATAAAAACTACATTAGGTTTTAACTGTATCCTCAAGCTTAAACTCTTAAAGTTTGTAATCAAATAAATTCAACTGATTCAGATGTGGCTGACATTATTATTTTGATGGAAAATAATCAAGATACTACTAAAGAATCAACCTAAAAACTTTCTAACCTATATAACTATTTCTTGAAATAAGTAGGAACACAAGTAGCTGATTGCGTTGATGTTTACTTAATAAACATATTTAAACTTGTACTTTAAAATACTTCCCAGAAAATAATAGCATTTTACAACGCTAACATTGCAAAATTTTTGTCACTGTCATCAAGAGGTGACACTTAAATTTTTAAGTAATTTTCGATTGTCGCAATTTGACAGCAAATTTTTGATACTAGTAACATTGGCTAAATTTAATAAGTGGGGTTAGTTGTGAACTATTTGAATAAAAACAATTATGAAAAAAAAAAACAATACAAAGAAACGGGTTTCGTTTTTATAAATTTCTTCGTTTTCCATGTCCGGATTTATCGGTATATAGGGCGCTGTATTGGGATATTTGTAAGTGGAGGGTACACAAATCCCATATAGCATTTTTGAGAACAAATTGAAAAAAGTATGTAAGACACACAGCAGGGATCGGAGAGAAATGTAATGGCTCCTATTAACTTGGCCAGAGTTGGCGAAAATCTCCTTGCCATCTCTTTCTATCGCATGGATATTTGTCGGGTGTATTTTTTAAAAAATTTACCCCCTTTACAGATTTTGGCGTTGTTGCCCCATAGTATCATGCATTAGAATGCATGATTTATTGGGCCTTATTTAGAAGGATAATGATATTATAGGTAAGAACATTGTAAAAACTTTAGTCAGCAAAATTTACAGTAGATTGTTTGTAAGCTTCAAAAGATAAGATTGATTTCATTTATTGCAAAAATGCAAGGTTTTATTTGTTACCATTTTAAATAATTTTTGAACCGGGTTGATGTCTAGTGGTAAAGTCGATATCTTTTTGACACAGTTAGTTCTGACTGTTTGAAAGCAGCCTCTAAAATGAAATATTTGGGTACATTGAAAGAACTCAAATGATTTTATAAAAAATATATACTTTATATATATTATTTTGAACCGGTTGTGGTTCTGAGTGTCTTGAGTAGATTCGAGGACTCCCGGATTAGAATCTCTTGGTTTCGAATCCCACTCCAGCACAACTAGCTTCTTTGCTTTCTGACACAGTTATTTCCGACTAATTTGAAAGCAGTCCAAAACTGAAATATTTGAGTATATCATAAGAACTCAAATGTTTCTTTAAAAAAAAAAAAAAAAAAACAAAAGATTACTAATACGCCTGCTATATTACTTGTCTAATTGAGACATATATTACCTTTATCTGTAGCTCAAGCACAGATAACTAACGACGTAGTGTAAAAGCGTGCTTTTCACAGCAAATAAAATAAACATAACGCTACGATTTGTGAAGCGATCCAATGACATAACGGTTTAATACCGCGAGCATTGAACGATCTGAGCCGAGCGGAGCGAACTAACGCTATATATCGCTGGGCCTTTATGTCAAACGTCAAATCATCGCACTTGTCGGATTTTTTATTATTTTGACTGCTTTTCTCAATATTGGCTTGCCGAAAAACCGGCTAAATTATAATAAAGATTGACATGAGATTTGTGCGAATAATATATATCTCGGGAAATGGCTCGCGACTAGTATGCGCTCGTTTAATAATCCCGATTGATAACTTTTAACGCGTGTTCCATTGTGATCGCGAAAACGTTAAACATCCATGGGTAAGAAATCGTTATCACGTCGCTTATTACCGAGTCGGTACTGATCTGTGATCGAGCAACTGCTATTACTTGAAAAGTATCTGACATGACTTCTATTTTAAGTTTCAAGTTATGTACATATATATTTATTATAATATGTTAGTTTTAAAAAAAGTAAGGTAATAAATAAATATTTAGTATTAAAGGATTGGGAAAATAATTTAAAACAATTCAAAATAATTTATATGAAAAATGTTTATTGCTGATACATAAAATAAAATTAAACCTACATACAAAAAAATAATTTATAGGTGTATTGTTTTAGTTTTGTTCAATGTTCTCATTAATCATAAGTGATATATATATTGATATAACTAAAATATTCTCGCTACACATATTGGCTGCGTTTCAGAAAATTTGAAAGCATCCAATCACATGATTTACGGTACAGTATGTTGCTATTTATAATAACTATTATTATATTTATTTTGTTACAACATATAAGTTGTCCTTATTTATTGCTTAACTTTCAATAATTACTTACTCTAATTACCTCAAATGTTTTTCTAAACAACGTAAAATGATTCTAAATACATTTTTTACAGCTTGATGAATGACAAAATAAGCTAAAAAACAATTTGTTATAAACATAGTGGATTATAAATAATGATAACTTATTATAACAATGGCTGTAAGTAAAACTTTGATAAACTATTATTTTCTGTAACCTTTCATTAGTATCGTACAAATAAAAATCTTAAGTTATTTATACAAACATTTTCGATCGCCTTATATACATACCAATATAACTTCAGGTATACTTGTACAAAAATGATAGCTACCACTAAATACATTTAATATTTTAACAGTAATATTAAACCTTAAAAAAGAGTTGAAATTATAATACCAGTCATACCTACTGTGAGGTAAAGTAAAAATGAAGTATAAGTTTCAAATCACACTAGCGTCAGTCTAAGCAACAAGCTTGGTATCACTCGAGGCTCTTTGGAAGAAGTTTTACCGGCGGTCGCCTTTCCACCCCCCTCCACTGTTCCCTCTCTCCGAGTAGCCTCGCCTGTCCCTCCCTCGCGCCCCACGCCCACACCGCTCCCCCCCCTGCCCCCCCGGTATGGCTTGCTGTACTCATTCTTCTGATTTCTATAGTAACTGTTGTCTTCGTATTTACTATCTCCACGGAACTCGTTATTACCGCCAGAGTTGTTGTACATGCCGGAGTTGTCAAAGTTGCTGTTGAAATTCTCATTATTAAAATTGGACATCCTGGGATCGTTATCGCTGTTGAAAGGGGGCATTCGGGAGCTGTTGTCGTTGTTGAAATTTGGCATTCGGGAATTTTGTATACCATTGAAATTACCTCCATCAAAAATTATGAGGAATGTTAGGGGCTATTCCAGAAGCCCCGGTGCTCCTCGGGGATCTACGCCTGGGAATCTCATGTCGAAGTTACCCATGGCGCCTATATTGCCCGGTCCCATGTTCATTCCCATCATGTTCATGGGATCTAGTAGGCCAGGCATATTGCCACGGGGAAAATTATCATTTGGATTAAAGTTCACCGGTGCCATAACTGGGGGTATATTTTCTGTCATCTTTAACTGAGTATATTCACCTTTTTCGTTAAGTATAATACCTAAATTGGTAAAAATACTAGTCAGAACTATATTCGACTTAATTTCTGTAAGATCAAATAATTTTCCAGGTATATTTTCTTGGTGAAACTTTTTCAAACTCGCAGTGACTGTCGCCAGTTGTTGATTAACGAGAATCATTTTGATTTGAGCCTAATTCTTTGTACCAATTAGATGATTGAATTATCGCTTGAATATCTAAAGGAGATGATTTAGTAGTACTCGGTTTTTCACTAGGTTCTTGAATTCTTTTTCGTGGGTCAATCCTTACTGGCTGCGATTTGAATCGACTTTGTGGACTTTTCTACAGAATCCAACGGACTTTCTTCAATTGACAATCTAAATATTTTTCTTAATCTAGGATCTGATTCGGCTTGCGATTTTTGGAGTGCTGTTTTTAATATCTGTATAATCTGGTCTCGGTACATCTACTAAAGAAAGTTTAAATGGATGGGTGGAATGAGAATTGATTGAGCCATCTATTTCTGAAGCGGGAGTATAATTTGGGATAGCTTTGAATGGTATACCTAATCGTAAATCAACATCACCACTTCCTGGCGTTTGTCGTAAATCCGTATCACCGAAGGAAGGTAATCTGAAATCAATATCTTGGATAGGTCTTAAATCAATATCGGTTCTCTTTCTTCCATCACTGCTTCCCCCTTCTACACAGTTATATATGGAGACAAAACCAGCTTTAGTCGGCTTCTCAGGTTTTTTTATGACTTCCGTGGAACTTGCGTTCTGGTGATTTCTTCAAACTCCTAGGATCTCTCGATTTCGCAGTTTCTTTTTTAGTAGAATCACTAACATGTTCGGCAGGAGTGTTATTTTTTATTGAACTCAAGAGTTTTGTTACTTCAGCACTAATATCTATTTTAGAAAGATCACCGAGTTTAGTTATCACAGTACATGGTTCAATAGACTCGGAATCGACGGCAGGAGTATAGACTTTGGGTTGATCTGACTGCGGAGGTGACTTGGCTTTAATAGAGATTTTATCAGAGCGATCCTCGTCACTGGAATACCACTTTTCATCAATTTGTAAATTGTCATCTTCTTCATCATCTGTGGTTGTTGTTCTACGGGCTTTCTGTTCAATTTTTTTCTGAAAATTTGATTCATGCAACTTTGCTGAAACGGGGATTCTGGCATCTGTGTCGGATTCATTTTTAGAATATTCTCTGTCTTCTTGCGAAAGTCTAGCGTCCGATAATGAGGCATCTCTTACATATGTGAGAACACGGTGGTCGATATCTGAACCACTTTTATGATTAGAACTACGAAGATTGCTTTCATTTTCATTGTTAAATTCTCCGTCACTATTTTCAATATTTTCCTTTTCAAATTTACTAAATTTCAAAGCATCTTTCGTATATTGATCAATGTCGATAGAATTTTTGTTCTTCCTAGGATCTACAGAATTCCTAGAATGCTTGTCATTTGCGGGCTCCACATGATGATTGTGCTGAAAATCTCATGTCAATATCTTGACCCTGAACTTCACTATTTACATGCAGGTTGGGTTTCAAATTCAGGTATCATAGGTGAAACCCTCATATCGAGGTCTTTATTATTTTTTTGATTATTTAAGAAAAGTATTGGAATTATTGGAAGACTGATTATGAATTAAACCTAATTTTTGGATACTCATAGTATTCAACTGAATTTCATTTATTTGGTTCATAGTCAAACCAAGATGATTCAAACTGTATAACAGTTAACTGACTTAGTTGATTTAAGTTTTCAATTCCTAAGTTGACTAATTCTGATATTTGATGTTGTGTAAGAACACCATTAAGATTATGAATATTCAAGATATCCCTGTTAGCGATATTAGATGGGGGTGTGCTAAGCAAGGGGGCAGATGGGTTTGGATTATCACACCACCTGGATTGTCTAACTTTAGACGAGTTTTTATGTTTTTCACCATGATGAGAAACGTGGTGATCATTCATGTAAAGCTGGTTTTCTTCATAATTATTGGGTTTAGGAACATTCATATCAAAAATGGAAGGTATCCCTTTATCACTGTTTTTAGTATTAGATTTAGAGGGAGAGTATTGCTGCAGTAATTTGTTTTGAGTTAGAGCTATCATCATACCTGCCGACTCCCGACTCAACCTCGGGAAATCTCCGAGAATTTCTTTTGGCGCCGACTCAATGTGCTTGAGCAAAATGTTCTTTAGGTTTTCTGTAAGGGGTTTGCCATGCGCGAACTTACAGTCGTCTTTGTTAGCGCAAGGTAAACCGGTGTGATAATACTTGCAGGGGAAGTCAGAGTGTAAATATAAGCATTTGTCTCGCTTGGCGCAGCAGTCCATCAGATAAAATTTGCAGAGTTCCATCTTTCTGGGTGGTGAAGCGTCGTGAGAGAATGTGCATTCTTCTCCCTTGTAGCACTTGCCCTGCATGTAGAACAGGCAGACTCCGTCGGGGTCCTGCTGGGGGTGGATGTCTTGGCGGCGGGGGCGCTGGCGGGAGCGCTCGGGGCGCCGCTCCCTGCCCGCCCCCCCGCGCCCGCGGCCCCCTCCGCGCCCGCTGCGCGCTCCTCCCCCTAGATCCGGTACTTTCGTCCGAGTTGTAATCATCTTCGCTTTGGTAGTTATCATATAGGTCGTCTTGGAGATTCTCTTGCTTTAAAACTGGAGAAGCTCCCCTAACACACATCATTTCATCTTCATCCATCTCCTCGTCACCCTTGATTCTCGATTCTTCTCGTTTTCTTCTCTTTTTTGAACTCTCCTTATCCGACATGTCATGCTTTTTACGTTTTTTATGTTTCCGCTTAGACTCGATATCATCTTCAAATCTTTCAGCTTCAATAGGCATGTTGACGTCATTATCCGTGCCCTTTTTTAGAACCATCCTGATGGCTTTTTCAATATTTCCAGCAAAATCATCCTCAACCGGAGTTGGTAAAAGGAACTTTCTGCCTTTGTCCTTCTTATGGCTTTTGTATTCTTTTTCTTCTTTATGGTGGTGTTCTTTTAACTTCTTTTTCCCGCGCTTTTTTTCTGATTTACTGGAAGCTTTAGGCAATTTTTTTTCTTCAACTTCAGCGGGTGCAGGTTCAGGAACAACATCACAAGGAAGTGAGGGGACAGCTTGTTCTTCATTCTGCCCTTCCGCATCAGACTCTATTTCTCCATCCTCCAGGTCATCTATATTTTCCAATTCTGTAGATGTCATGTTGTACTCAGTTTTATAAACTATGAAAACATTCCTTATTTTATTCAGTCCTGAGAATAAATTATTTATCCTGCAAAAAAGATACCTAAATGTATTTTCTGGTAAATTTTATTATAAAAAGGTAGAAATGTAAATATAAACTAATTTTTCTTAAATTGTTTTAAAACAAAGTAAGTTAACGCCTTTGTTTATGTAACTAATTCAAAGGTCAGGATTTATTTTGCATGTATTTATGTCTATACTACCTATCTATCATACTTAAGGCGATATATTGTTTTTTTTTTTTAAAGAAAAACATAACTATGCCCTAAATAAACCTCTACAAATTTTTTTTGCCCAAAAATAAATTTTGGTTAATTATAATTCCCGATTTACCTAAATTCGCATGCTAGTCTGTTTTCGTATCGTAAAATGGTAAGGAGCAAACGAGACAACATTATTGACTTTGGTGCACTGGCAACGTCGCGAAAACTGAATGTGTTTTTGACTGTAATTATTTAGAAAATAATAAGCATTGAGATTATAATACATTTTAGAGTTTTTTCAAGCCAACGTAAAAATTAACAGGGGTAATTATTTTTTTTGTAATCGCCAAAGTTAAAAAGTTTGTAACTTGACCTGTTTTACATCGTAAATAAAAAGGTAATTAAAAAGTTCTCAAAAACATTCTCAAAAATATTATATCAAATATTAAGGCGTAAAACCGAAAATTTTAAAAAGGGTTTTTGATAATAATGTTATAAAATATGTAACAAAATATTACTTAATAGAAATGGCAACGTCGCATTATGAAATAATGCTTCGTGCTAGGCAGAAAGAGAGATGACCTTTACATACTTCACCGGATATGGAGTCAAATATAAAATGGCGATGATCGATTTCTATTGCAATCTTGCACTGATTACGGGATGTCGAAAAAAAATCAGAAATATAGATAATATTCAGCGAATATTATCTGTTCCATTGAAATTATAAACTGACAACGATTGCAAATCTACAGCTGGCTAAATTCTTCCTGCGCTGTATACAGTCGTGATTATGTCGTGCATTTTAAAATACTATTTTACGAAATAATAATGTAAAAACTAATATCACACCATTTTCCAAAACATGAATCTGCTAACAATGTAACACAGTTATGATTTAAACATGTAGTGTGTTTCGTGGTAATGCTTTACCAACAAATTCTCGCTTTGAATTGGGGATACGGCAACAGCACCACTATGGGACGGACTGGCATTGGCATGGATGGCAGTGAAAATAATTATATGATTTTTAAAAGATTTGCAGTAATCGTTCAATCGATGCGAGGAAGTTATGATTACTGTGTCATTAAGCAATATAAATTGAAGAAAAAAAAGGTACCTAGTCGCAAATAATTTTGCCAAAGCGCTATTATTTTTATGCAGAAAGAATTAGATTGAAGAGGTTAGATTGTCAAGAAATTAATTTAAAAATCTTTATTTCTACACCTGTCAGTAAGTATTTATTAAGCATGATTATCTATTCGGAGTATGAAAATAAGTATTCATAAATGCATCGACATAATAACAAGTCAATAAAATACAGCAAAATTATTAAAGTTGTAAATAAAAATCAACGAAAATGCGGCGAGGACAAAAAGGCAACGCCCGATCGCTAGGGTGACGCCATTTTGGATCTCACAACGATCAATTTTCGTTTCATTACCGAATTCTGCAACAGAAATGTCGTAGATGCACGCGACCGGGATCGTGTCATAGCAATATACGCAAATAAAGACGTAGCTTGCATTGTCACCATTTTACGAACGACTTTACGTATTTACGTTACGCATCCTCATAACGCCATGTTGCATTCACACTTTACTACGTAGACGAAACGAGGGACCTACCACGCATAAACATAAATCCCTCGGTAAATAATGTTGATCAAATGAGATTTACCAGTATTTCATTAACAGTTCACTAAATGCGACTATTATCTTTCCATATTAAGAAATAAAGTTTTCATGGCATTAAGCATTTTCGTAGCAACAGGTCGGTGATTTGGGAACTATTGAATTTGAAATGAAATTTCTTTGTTATTTAGGCGTTAGGCGTTGCCGTCCGTTGTATTTTGTCTCGCTCGCGCTCATTGCGCTGGCGCGGTATTAGACGGAAGTTTCAGTGCTGCCTCCTAGCGACAAAATACACCTACTTCAAATGTCAAGTCAAATTGGAGTCAAATTCATGTTTTCAAATAAAAACGCGCCCTATCACTCTCGGCTATCATGAGCTGATATATTATTATCAATGTTTTATCAAACCATCCAATAATAAATTGATAATGGCAAGTATTAATTTAAAAACATTGATAACACAGAATATTACAAATACGAATATCAAAGGTCGAAATAAAAATAATGAACATAAACTATAGGTTTATTTATATTACTTCCCGCTATCCACACCTAATGGCGAATGGAGCACTGGATTGCATATTGATAATTTGTTATAATGATAATTGGTCATGATGAAGACATGATTAGTTTTGCGCTTCCAAGGTATAACACACTCGATGAATATTTCACACAGCGACCATTGATCCCATCGGGAATCGAACCTGCGACTTCTTGCACCGTAGCCCCATGCACTACTCCATGATTTGGACCAATTACATTATAACAACACTGAACTTTTTCGAAAGTTTGGAAATATGCCACGCGTTTCTTCATACAATTATGATGTTTCTTAAAAGTTTACTTATTTATTTATTTAAGGATGATTTATAAAGCGCTATTTTTGCGAGAAATCGCCTCAAGAGCGCTGTACAATAAAGAGACTAGACCACAACACGTTTTGCAGCTACCAAGCGCATGAACGGTTGGGGTTCTATTCTAGTCTCCTACAGTTAGGGACTTACATAATAAAAGAAAATATTTTGAAGTTAATTAATTTACATAGATTAATATTGAAACTTACTAGTAAATTATATAGGTAATACTACAAAGGTATAAGTGATAGTTACAAGTTGAAAGCAGAATTAAAAGTTCATTTTCTACAGGCGAGATCACAGAATACAAGGCTTGTGAAAAATCTCTTATAATTTTAGTGATCCAGTAAATCCAGCGTCTCAGTCATCAAACAGCTAGGACCTATACCTATACCTAAATAAAAGATACACCTAAGTAAATATAATTCAGTAGATTGAGAAAGATTGTGTCTACTCATAATAATAATAAAAATAATAAAGAAGTTTTTATTTTATGCACATATCTGTACTAATCATAGTAATATTAATATAGTGAAAATTTTATTATGTATTTTATCTTCTGGCGTCTGTGGGAATATACATATTAAATAGTATAATATGTCGTATAGCGCCAAAGGCGGCAATGTAGGTCTAATAAATTTTCGGAAATTTAAAATTGTATGATTTTAAACTTGGTAAGATTTCCGTTTTTGATCCCAAAGTCAGATTTTTCATATGACTTTGAAGCATTTAAAGCCGTGTTTGATAAAAAAATATGTTTGTTTTGAATTATCTGTGTTGCTACATACTTATCCCATTTTTGCCCATTAGACTATTTGGCCGTCTTTGGTTCTATATGACTCTTATTTAAAAAAATGGAATTCACAATGTGGATTGACTGACAATAATAAACTTTCTTTTGATGTTTTCATAATGAATATAATAATAAAACACAATTTAGGGTTTTGTCAACATACAGTGTTTTTATTATGAGATGCATTTCTTGTTGAACAAGTTACTAATTTTTTGTGGCACATAACATTTATTGATAAGTAAGTATAGACATGTTTATTATTAAATATTTCAAATGGTGATACCTTGGACTGGCGCTGAAGCGCAAGTAGACTGTAAAATATGATCAAGATTCACTGCAGTTGGTATACCAATGCAGTGCCCTATGCACCATTGGGTGCGGATAAGAGAGTTATAGTAGTAGTAATAGGCATGTAAATACTTAGGGATAGAATATGTTATAGATTATTACTATTTAGATAAATATACTTTACTAACTTGCTTTTGCCTTAAAAATATAAATATAATATTAAAATGACATTTCGTTTTTTTGTTTTATTTCATACATAAGAAACAATACCGCCCAAATGCCAATAGTAGAATTATACAGGAGAGAAAAAAGGCAGGCGATAATTGTTAATAAGTATGGGAGATTTATTTAATTATACATTTATATTTATCCGATCCCAAGAGCCTTAACCATGCTTGCCTATTTTACAAGGCATCAGGTTCTCGGCGTCCTGGTCGTCCATTGTTGACAATTCGTCGGCAGTTTTCATGTCCCGACTATCTTGCTAGAAATAACCGTGTTTAGTCGGGACATGGGCGATATTTCATACAAAATTTAACCAATGTCAGTTGGCTGACATTACTTCCTTGCCTGTGTGTGTGTCATCCAGCGGATATATTATATAAGGAACTAAATAAACAGAGTTGGGCAGAATTTGCTTCTCTATCGAATTCAATAAAAAAGTGATTTTTGAACTGTTTGTCTGTCGCTTAGGCAGTATTGTTTCTTCGTATGCTTTTGAGTTCTTTATGGATTGCATAGTTTAAACCCGCGCTGTGCAAGCGGGTGCCCTGCAAGGCGTCAGACCCTCCCTTGAAAGTCCTTTAAACCAGTCAATGCCGATTACTGAACTAAGCAGAGTTTTTGTTACTATGATTATTTATAACACTTGTTACAAAACTGGAAAAATCATTTCTTAACTTATTTCCAGCATCTGTAACGTTAACAGGAACTTGAGATATTTTAGCGAATGTTGAAGCTGCAAAAAATAAGAATATTTAAATTTTTCATCTACGTAATTGGGCTGTGTTTATTTTGTAAGACTAACATTCACTAAAGAACATGGGTTGCTCCTAGTGGTTCAATATAATATCCATCTCATAATATAACTAACTAACCATCACGCCATTTCCCGGAAGGGGTATGCAGAGAGGATAGAACGCCACCCCATTCTGTCCTGACACACTTCCCTTGCTTCTTTCACTTTCATACTTCTCCTCATGCACGCACATCGATTATCCCGATTTCACATGACCATTTTCCAGTATTTGTTGTACTTGATCATGCCATATCTTTCGGGGCCTTCCTTGACTAGGATTAATATATTTTTTAAATAAATTTATAAAAAGCATCTTGTATGAATAGGTGGTTTGATTCAATTTAACAAGTGTGCAAACCAATTTGTTATGACAGGAAATTTAATATCCAATACGCAAACCAGTTGTGATAAATTAATAAAATATCCGTTAAGAGATGGCACTAATGGTATGAATTTGTGGAATTCATCTTTAAAAAATTTAAATAATAAATAAATGTGTTAAAATAAACTTCATACATAATCTTAGTCCTTTTGTGTCCTGCAGAGCTTCCATTGTATTATAAAATACCACACATTGTTTTGGGCCAAGGCCGGGTTTCAATACAAAATAATTATAGAGCAATTCAAATTCCCTTGTGGCATTCATTGCATTATTTGAAGAGCATACTAGGATAACTCCATTGAGATTATTTCTAAAGACAGGCCAGCACGATTCAAACCTGAAAAAAAAATGATTGAGGAACGTTTTTACAAAAGAAAATATTTTCATACTTTAGTATTGCTAAATACAGGCAAAAAAAAATTATATTTATTATTAGTTATTAGTTATTTATTTACTTGCTTAATAGACACATCACATAAATAATAATATTTTTATTCCAATGTAATTCTTATGAAAAGAACTGGTTTACAAAAGTGGAAAATACTTGAACAGATAAATTAATGTTAAATAATATGGAGAAGAATGTTAAAATATCCATCTATTCTGATTGCTTGATTGTTAGCTGTTTGGAAATTTCTGTAAAATAACCACAGATAAGTTAATAGACAAAGGAAAATGCTTATTGATTGACCACTGTTCTTTATATTGTATTTAGCATCACTAGACATTTTCAGGAGGTCCTATCACCAATAAACACATTCATCTTTTCCCTTGTAAATCTCGCGCATCTAAGCTTTGAGAATACATCCGAAATATTGTGTTCATGGTCTACGAATGATAAGAATGTTAAGAAAAAGTAGCTTGGATTAGGAGTCTCTTTAAAGTATTCGTTGTATGTGTCCCTTTATAATTTTAAATATTTAAGATTTCTCAGTAAATTCATTATTTTTTATGTTATACCTATGATCTCCACTGCAGTCCCAAAGTTCGATGTCAGCTTTGACTGTTTGATTATTTATATTCAAGTTTCCAGATTCAAATTCTAAAATCCTAGCTCCCTGTGTTGGTCGAACTTCGTTGTTGAATTCAACATCGACAGACTCGGACAAAAAGTTGGCAAGCACAGTCTTGCCGCTCTAAAAAAATCATATTTATTCATTTTATTAGAGAACATTCAGCTCATAAATGAGAAAAAAAGCACACAGTTAGGAAATCAAAAATTGAAGCCAATTGCAAATTCTCTTAAATTATTAACAATACATAAACATGATTGTATAACTGTCTAAATAATTTATTGTTGCTGAACTATTGATTTCGTAATCGTAATTCGTAATAATGATTGTTGTAAGCCCGACATGGGTTGTCTACAAGCATTTATATACATTCAAAATGTAATTAAAATTAAGTACTATTCTTCCTTATTCGCACCCCGCACCCAATCATCAACATTAACTTATGGCCAACATTGTTGTCATTACTTTTTTAGTAAATCTATGCTAATAAGCATGTTTCAATATGAATTTGGTATGTCATCATTATTATCATCATATCCGCTCCCTATGTGGAGCATATGGATTTCACAAACTGCCTCCAAGCCAAGCGATCGCCGCCAATTCTCGCGCATCCTCCCAGGTCAGATCCACGTCCCGCAACTGCCAATGGATTGTCAACAGCGGACATCCAGGACGCCGAGAACCTGATGCCTTGTAAAATAGGCAAGCATGATTAAGGCTCTCGGGAGGCATACATAGTATATTATGGCCTAGCCATTTGATATGACGTATTGTGAGACTGAAAATTCATTTAATTGAAAAAAAACCCCTGCTTTAACATAAGTGGAATGCTTATAATTTTCATGTTAGTATCTACTTAAAAAATGGATGATATATTTAAAAAGGAACAAAAAGAAAGAAAAGAAAGATTACATTTACATTTATACCTAGGTTGATAAAATAGGACAATTTACAAAATGTTAGGTACGACGTATGACAAATATAAAATTTATGATATTATTTGTAAAGATTTACCCCTGGAGGACCTATTAATAACAGTTTTAACTTCAGCATAACTAAACGAATCTCTTTATCAGTACCTAACACTAAAATATTATTTGACAAAATTTTATTTCTGTTGACAGTTGTTTTATAAGTTTTTGTTGATGTTTTGACGTTTATGTTACTATGGTAACGACTAACGACGCGCGACGTGAGAACTAGTGATGCGCCTTTCAGAGTTTATCAATATTCAATATCGACCATTTTAGAGATCGATAATATAATCACAAGTAGGTACCTATCTTTATGCTACGAGGCGGACAAACAAATTTTAACAGCTGTGCATAATAAATATACAAATTTATAGGTTCACATCTCACGCAAAGTAAAAAGAATGCTGTCAGTTTTATAAATGGATTTTGTCATTTATTTTTATTTTGCAAATAATGGCGGTCGTATTCCTCGACGCCACCTTAAAGGTCATTCCAGTGAACGCCGATTTGTTGCAGGCGACAGGAGACATTGATAAATTATGCAATTTTCAGACAAAGCGAGGGTCAAAGCTTTGTAAAGCATCATTTCTTTTAATTTATTTGGTTTCCAAGATATAAAATATTAGTTACCTACTTGGGAAACGCACGTGTATCTACTTCGTGAGTAATTGAAAAAAAAGTAAATGGAAAAAAAAATCCGTAGGTAATTTTTATAAAAATTACCTACCTGTTCTTCTCTATGGCTGCGAATCGTAGCACCTAACTAGGGCCCAAGACAGCAGACTTTTGAGTTTTGAGAATAGGTGTCTTAGAAGAATTTTAGGTGTGCGGTGGTTTGACTTTATAAGGAACACAGAGGTGAGGCAACGGACACAGCAACCCTTGGTATCTACTAAACTGTCATCCGGCGAAGGCATTTCGGCTGGCTAGGCCATATACTACGTATGCCTCCCGAGAGCCTTAAACATGCTTGCCTATTTTACTGGTCGTGGTCGTCCACTGTTGACAATTCGTCGGCAGTTTGCGTCAGAGCTGCTTGACTTGGAAGGATGCACGGGAGCTGGCGGCCGATCGCTTGGCCTGGAGGCAGTTTGTTGATTCCATATCCTCCACATAGGGAGGATATGGATTCCATTTTTTTTTTTTTTTTTAAATATTCGTGTATTACTTATAATAATATGATACCTTGGACTGGCGCTGAGCCGTAAGACTGATCATCTCTCGCCTTCATGTAACAAATGAGCAAGATTTACTACACTTAGTGTAACAAAATGCAGTGCCTTATGCACCATTGGGTGCAGGTAAGGGAGACTAGTAGTAGAAGGTAATTTAAAAAAATTGTCAAGTTCATTTCAGTAAATTTAAATAACACATAATTTATCTACCTATATACCTATTCATTTTCATTTTGTAAATAAATACATTTATTAGGTAAAGAAAATATTGTAGAGTATCGTTCACTTTCATTGTTTGAATGTAATCTGTTTACTATTTGGACAAAAATGTTTCATATTGTCCCTCCTCTTCCTACTTCAGAAGATGATAAAGAAAACAAACAGAATAAAAGCATTTGCATTTTACTATTACCCACATAATAAGTACCCATAGCCTATAGGCATTCAAGTTTTCTCTTTAAAAAAAGATTTTTAGTGTTCGGCTATTCACAGAGTTAGGTTAGCATTAGATACCTATGTAAAAAATAAACAATAAAAAAGATAGGTATTAAAATAAATATTGCAAAACGGGTCATCATCATCATCATACCATATCCGTTCCCTATGTGGAGCATCTGGATTCCACAAACTGCCTCGAACCCAGGCGATCGGCCGCCAGTTCCGCGCATCCTCCCAGGTCAGGTTCAAGTCGCGCAGTTCTGACGCAAACTGCTGACGGATTGTTAACGCCGAAAACCTGATGCCTTGCAAAATAGACAAGAATGGTTAAGGCTCTCGGGAGGCATAAGTAGTAGGTATATGGCCTAGCCAGCCAAAAGGCCTACGCCGGATGACAGTAGACACCAAGGGTTGCTGCGTCCGTTGCGTCACTTCTGTGTTCCTTACAAAGTCAAACCATCGCACACCTAATATTCTTCTAAGACACCTATCTAGAAAGATAGATACGTGTCAAAATAATTATGATAATATTATTATGTTCGTGTGACGGTTATGATGAAACTGCAGATGAACGCAGTTTCATCATAACCGTCATAAGAACATGATGCAGTGTGTCAACATTGTTTTTTTTTATGTGATTTGGATAGAAGTTGTTTTAAACGTAAAATAAATTGCTACGTATGTTTTAATTTTAGCAAAATATCATTTTTATCAGTGATAACATTTTTTCTTTTACACTTTACTCACTTTGAAAAATTTCAAAAACTCTTCTCACGTGACATGCCTACTTTAACAACACTCAAAACTGTGATGCTTTGATAAGTCGCGAATCTACCAGCTACTAATATAAGCTGCTTTCAGCGCCATGTGACCCTTATATTATATGGAATTTAGATCCATGTAATATTTCCTGATTCCTGAAACTGGCTGCCTCCTTCGTTCACTCTTTCAATATCTGTTCCCGGGGCACTTGTTCGCCCAGATAATTACATAGACAAGCTATGGCTATTAGCTGCTGGCTGCTGGTAGGATTCCAAGACGATAGGACGATAGGTATTTCATAATTATTGCTATGTGATCACAATTCACAATTGCCAAGGGCGATGCTCAGGGATTCAATAACTCTAGTGTCAAAATACAACGGTGTTTGTAATTTGCGGTTTATTGCTTACCTACTTACTTTCCTTTATTCGCACGTACTGGTGTATCTATAGAATTATGTATTTAACTAACCATGCATTTTAACTAACCATGTATTTTAAGTAACCATGTATTTTAACTAACCATGCATTTTAACTAACCATGTATTTTAAGTAACCATGTATTTTAATTACTCATGTAATTTAGCCAACTACCACGCGATTTCACCGAAGGGGAAGGCAAAGAGGATAGAACGAATCTGTCCACACCACCCTGTCCCGGCACACTTCCCTTGCTTCCTCCATAGTCATAAATCTTTTATTAGATTATTCTGACTTTTCACATGACAGAAAATAAATAAATTTGTCTACATGACCGCTTTCAAGTATTTGTTGTACTTGACCATGCCATGTCTTTTTAATGTTTGTATAAAAATATGTTTTGAACATAAAAATACGGAATACGGAAGTCTTGATAATTCATTGAAAACGTCAAGAACATTATTTTGTTGAAAATATTATAAATACGGACGGTCCAGCTTAATCCAGATACTTCTACCACTCTCCCTCATCCGCACTTAATGGTGCATAGGGCACTGTATTGGTACCCTAAGTGCAGCGGATCATGAAGCGCGTGCTTAATGGTGCTTCTGCGCCAGTCCAAGTTTTCCCGTCGGGAATCGAACCCGCGATTTTCATGCTTGGTTGTCCAATGTGTTACAATGCACTAGGCACAAATGCCGTTTACAATATTATGTAGGTATGTAGGCAAAATAATTGGTAATCGTCAGTAATGACAGTAATGAATTTATAAAGTAGACAAACGAAATGAGGAAACATTTTTGGCCACCAAATTATATAATATTTATAATTCGTTAAAAATAAAATAGACAACCCTTTATTTATTTAATGATTTGAGAATATTTTATTGGTGATTCGGAGTTTCAAGGGTTGTTTTCCTCCCCAAGCACAGTTAATGTCTCACAAAAAATATTTGAATTTACAGCAACAACACTGATTAATTTTTAAGCTTACCGAATCCAACAAATTTCTTCATCTTTATACGAAAATATAGACACGTACGGATCACTTATAACTTTGATCGATATAAGTACTGGATTTTTAAAAGATAACATCAAAGAATTTTCTAGAAAATAAATTCCTATTACATACATATTTATTTAATCGCGACAATGTAGCTTTGATTACTCAATAAATTGCATGTTTATACATAAATAATAATCATTGTACCTAGTTTGCGAGGGGATTAGTTATAAAGTAGGTTTTTCATTGCTAAGCTTCATTGTGGCAATCTGGGGAGGATTGCGTAATCGTGAGAGGCGAATTATTTACATAATGGATAGCGTGCGTGGTCCATAAAACATATTTCTATCCTTTCTGAGGTGAACCGTTTCATTTGGCCAATAATTCCTTATCCGTTAGCTCATCATGTGGGAACTGGGAACCGATACAGGAAGGGGAACATTATACGTAAAGCTGGCCACTGATAAAACTTCCAGCCATCCAAATGGAGTGTTGGCATTTAAATTTTTTTTTTTTTTTTAAATAAAAATTTTGTTTAAAAAGAAATACAATAAAAACACTTGTAAAAATCAAACAGTATGCACGTGGTAAAAGAGAAAAATAAAGTAATGTAAAAATGGAAAAATAACAGATAATGTAAACAAGATGGTTAAAAAAAAGAATACAAGATATTGGTATCTTTATGCCGGAAGAAGAAGAAGGGAAATAATTATTATATAAAAAATTTAAAATGACGTAGATCATGTTATTGTTATGGTCTTTATAGTAAGAATGATTCTACAAATTAATAATGATTAAAAAAACTTGGGTAATTTAATAGAGAAAACTTTCAATGATCTCTATATTTTATTATGCATGAATCGTTGTGCACCACACCATCCAAAACCTCTGTAAAAATGCACAAATCCACATAGTATATTTTTATTCCTACTGTGTATGAGTTACTAAACTATATGAATGGAAAAATTGGGAGCTAGCAGACCTAAGGATCTTAAGATTGTAACCTTAAAAAAAAGTTTTCCAGGCATAAAGTCAATCTAAGCTGAGAGCTGAACATTTTCTGTGTATGAAAATTGAATTTATTTTATTCGCAGAACAGATTCTGAACTCAGCCAAGTCTTTTTTTATGATTATGACTTTCAGCCAGTCTACCTACTAATGCTCAACTAGGTGTCGATAGGGGAAAATGGGAAGGACGACGCATAAAAAAAATAATATTTTGTCTCATAAAACATTTCTGCAAGGTCAATTGATTGCTCCATCTGGATGCACTCCAAACGGTTGTAACGTCAGTGGCCAGCTCAACGCGGAAGAGCTGAAAAGGAGTAAAAAGTGGATGTAATGATCGGGTACTCGTTGAGTTATTATCTTCCGGGATATCGAAGGTACTCCGAAGTCCAAACTACGAGGAGTACAGCCTGTATACTGTATAGCGTATACTATACAGCAATCTGCTTCTTCTAGTACGAGCAGGAAGAAGAGGATGAAATTGGCCAGTATAACGTTCCAGTAATTATTATCACTGGCGCAATCCTCGCTCCTCTATTTTCCAGGAAGATATTAAACTAGGTGCGATGGAACAAGGATAAGATGCGCGTGTAGGAATGTCAAGTATGAACATTATTGTAAATCCTTGCTGTTATAATCCTCAAGGAACAAATTAGGTAATTTTTAGAATCTGTGTTATATCAGACCCCAATTACCTGCGCCAAATTTGAAATAAAACGACGCTGTGTTGACCACGATGCGCAGATGTGACCTCTGAAAAAAGTAAATCTATGAATTATTCATTATGGAAGAAGGCACAAAGTAAGTAATAAACATTCTTCACTATCCTGGTTGCGTCGGAAAGAATGGTAATGATATAAAGGCATTTCTGAAAGAATGCTAGACGATTCAAAGATAAAGATTTTAATTATTCCATTCGCGATTTAACTGCAAAAAAGCGGCAATGAGAGTTAAAATGTTTAATTACAATTTAGAAACGATATCCTTTATTACACGAAGGATTAAATTAATAAAATAAAAACCTGGACATTCCAGTTCGCTGGATACAGGATGGTTAGTTGTATAAACACGATAACGCTCGAATAAAATTAGAAAAAAAATCTAGGGTACCGGTTATGTAGTAAATTGATGTTATGTTTTATGTGAACTAGTTTTGTCGAAGAATTCAATGAACGCTCAGGTGATGTAATCCAATATAAGCGAGGAGTCAGGAAGCGTTTAAGATAGAATCTAATGTGTATATCGTGTATCTCGGATAAGTGTGCAGGATGTCATGTGGAAGCTGCCGGGACGTGTTTGCTAATGTCTAATGTGCAGTATGCCACAAGATCTTTTAATTTAGATTACGTACGTGATGTTGCATTTCTTATGATGCACAAGTAGCAGTCCTCGCTAGTTACACTAAACCACTCTCTCACCGCCACCAGTTCTGTGGTGATGTTGATTGCAGTAATTAGGAGACTATTCCGTATTACTACAAGCTGGGTGCTCTCAGACTCCGCGATGTTAACTATAATTTGATTATGCCCGTTTTATTACGATACCTATTGCAGATCATAGGATCTAGAAGTTTTACGATCTACGTTTCTAGTAATTTTCTATAATATAAATATATATGTGCTTAGAGCCTTCGTAATGATACAAACCAGAGAAGATGAGTTGTAATGTGTAATATTTATACATAGGTATGCCTTCCTGAAAAATTATACCTACCATGTCAAAGTAAACAGAACTCTTCAATCGAAAATTTAAAAATTACAACTTTCTAGTATTTTTCTTGAAAACATCTTCCGGAGATTCATCCCTTCTTCTTTTGCCACATACGCCCCTGTAAAGCGCGCATTAAATGGGTCAGAAAACTGAACAAGATTCCATTCAGTTTGCAAACTGTCCCGTGTAATGCACAAATTGAATGGAAGGCTCGACGCGACGTTTAGCTAATCTGACTGATTTATATATTTAATGTCTCTAAAAACATTAAAAACAAATTTTTTTTTTTTTTTTTTTAATTAACAGCTTTATTTATAAAAAATAAGCACATAATACATTTCATAACAGTTTACAATAAGAGAATTATACAACATGATATATATATTATACTAAGCTTACTCCACCTAAAAGAGAAGAACTCGTGGTTAGGCGGAGGAGTATTTAAAATTAAATTGCTTTTTTTTTTTTTTTATTTTTTTTTTTTTTTTTTATTTATTTTTTTAAATTTTTTTTTAAATAACTTACATTATTAGCTATACTAACAATTTGGTACAACGACAATAACTTGCGATCGCGCTAAAAAAATATGCATATTCATTGTGCCTTTTGATAGACTGAACAGTTTTCTGAACAAGAACTGGACAAGAAACTGTTCAGTATTCTGACCCATGTAAAGTGCGCTTAAATCACTAGATTCCCCTAGGAGACCCTGCCGCCGATCAAAACGCGAGTCCTGCATCGATCAGCTCCACTGAGTACATCGGAAATATTGTCAGCGACGGTATACCAGGTGTAAGGTTTCACTCAAAGTTTAGTGTGACATTGAAAATTAATATTTTTGGATTGACTCCGTCGGGAATCTAACCCGCTACCTCGTGCATGGTACCCCAACGCGCTACCCACTAAACCACGAGGCGTACATTGTCCTGGTATACCAAGGACCCTGCCGGCACTGCACATCAGTTGTTGAAAGTATCTATGGAACCTGGAGATTGAGATCTCGTACGTAGTACTGGCATGGCGCCTCTCAGCGGAATTTATTGGATTCTAAAACACCGCCGTAATAAAGTCTCGCAAGTTCATGTATTTAATATTTATGAGTGAGGCATAGTTTAGAAAGGTTATACGCATGTGCACAAATCTTGCCTCTAATTTGACACTAAGCTGACGCCGGATTTCCGCTTAATTATGTTTTTACGGTCTCCAAATTTGATGCTGTTCTGGTCATTTTCGTCATGGATTAAGGTGAGGTACTTGGTGTATTATCCTGATAATATCCCGTACCTGTACGGGTAAGGAAAACGAGACGAAAAAGGCGTTCGTGGTTGCATGCTTCTTAAAAGTCAAAAGTCAGAACTTTAAAACATTTTATTTTGTTTCATATCTTTATCTAAGCAAGTTTCATTCCAGGGCACGCATCACCAAAATTTGTACGTCTATAAATATATATGTATCACAGTTGTGACGCGTATATATATTATGACGGTAATCAATTATTAAGCCTCTGAAATTTTGGTGATTTGAGTCGCAAATTTTATAAGTATGACGCAAGAAACGTTTTGAAAGAAAGATAACAAAGTTGATCATATATGGTTTACACAACGATTTTTACGACTGGAGATTAACCAGGACGCCAATCCTTGCCCATCTAAACTAGACCTAGGTTTTGAGTGTACCATCGACGTATCTACCCCTCTCTACGCTTCGTTCTTTATAAGGAATTACATTGTTGGCGGGATGGCCATCTAGTAACAAGAAATTTATTGAAATGTACAATGTGATAAGTTCATATTTGAAGTGGCTATATTCTGATTCTAAATACCGTGGGCAGATAACACGACAAAAAAGTGTCAGGTAAAGAAATATTTTAGACAACCCATCTTAAAACGCACGATTTATAACACTTCTTCGAGAACTTTCAAGAAATGGTTAGTTGTCAACATCGAGATAAAAAAATATCGTGTCAAGGGAATGTGGAAGAAGTTAAAGTCATTTTTTTTTTTAGTAAACAACCTCCACGTTTGCGAGTGATTTTGAAAATCCAGTGTTAATCTGCATATATTTGGACATACTCAAAATATGTACTTGCATTCATAAAATAAACCACAAATTACAATATACAGTATATACATACAATATTACATCTTTATAAATATATAGTAAAAATGAAAACATTAAAAAATGCTGTGTTAGGAAAGGTAAATATTTAGGGAAAAAATCCACGAGGACCATTTTTGTTTAATTATCCGTTTGAATATTATGGTTTCGGTCGCTTTGAAGTAACTTTTGAGCAACATTGAATTCACAGAACAGTAATAAAAAATATTTAAATAATTGATTTCGTATTTAAATTTATGCGGTCAAAAGTGTACGACCTGATTACATAAATAGCTAGAACAGCAATTCGATAAAGTATATATATTATTTGACGTTTCCAATCTATCAATCTACATACGTGTTAGATTGTTGATGTCCAAAACACATCATCTAGCAATAATCATCGTACAAGGTGTTGTTACATATAATTGGCGAAAAAGTGGTTCATCTCCTCCTGGTGTTAGACCTAGAACAAAGACTATGATATATTTGAAGATTGATTAACGGGGGGCGGTAACTGCTCTTTTAAAACCGGCCCTCGTATGTCCGGCGCATGTAAAGAGGCAATTTATGCAAAAGCTCCCTATAAGGATTAGAATTTGAGGTCATTTACCCGCCGCAGCATGTGTGGAGTTTATAGTTGGGCTTTCTACTTGCCCAAAAATAGCATTATAAATAGGTTTATAGATAAAAAATCAAATTAAAAATGACTACCTGTAGTAAGTAATTTCTTCTTCTTCTTCTTCCGCCACGTTCGCTCCTACGTGGAGCATGTGGACATCACCAGATCCCTCCAGGAGACCCTGTCACCCAGCCAGCTCTCTCGCCTCCTCCCACGTCAGGCCCGCATCCATCAACTCCGCCGAATACATCCGTAGGATGGTCATCGACGGTCTGCCAGGACGGCGGGATCCTGCAGGCGTAAAGAAGAGGCAGCTCGGGTTCAGGCTCTCCCGAGGCATCCGGAGTACATGCCCAAGCCAGGTCCATCACCGCATCTTCACGACTCCAGTTATTGGAGGTTGCTGCGTCCGTTCCCTAACTTCAGCGTTGGTTGTGTACCAGTAATTTACTGAATAAATATTCACTTTCTATGGTTCTTCCACTATCCCAAATATTTCCGTGACATTTGCATTTGTTTTCTCAATAGGTAGGTACTATACAATGGGGCTTAATTCCCGATATTTACTCCATATCGGAAATTGAGCCCGGGACCTCATGCACGGTAGCCCAACGTATTATCTATTACACCGCGAGGCGGACAAGCATACTTTGTATTATTTATTAACAATTTGTAATTGGTTACAATAAAATCTGATGTTACGAATCACTCCATAAGTGTACCTAGATATAACGCACAGTAGGTAAATACTAAAGTAAAAAAAAGTTATTTTTTAGGAAATTAAAAAATGTGATTTTGATTACGGTACTGTTTCATTGAAACTAGATTTAAAAAAGAATATTTTGGCATAGGAAACAGATATAAACACGTTTCTTGTACAGAAATGTGGCAGTTGGTGTGAGCTATAACGTGGTATTCTCTGTTCATTTTCGGTAAATATATTCATATATATTCAAATATATCATATTCAGTTATATCAAGAATAACGTATTGCAGTTACCTTATCCAGGAATCATTCGGTTTTTATTTGGAATGGTAACAAGAATAGAACCGCTTGCTGGAATATTCGTAAGATATTTTATTTCTTACACTACGAGTATATACCTATACGAAATTAAGATATTTGAAATCAGTGTATACCTATTAAAACATAAAGCATCTTTGTGATCAGTTATAAATATTTAGATGAAAAAAAATGAGTATTATATAATCCATAAGAATTTATTTTTTTATAGCTAAATAAAAATGTACAAACAAATAAGTACTTGGTGCCGTATAGTATCCAAGTCGATATGAGGTCGATAGAAGCAGTTATCGTCGATTTTTCTCGTTTAATTCGATATTATAAATTTTTGTCTCGCGTGCATAGATACATAGATATTATATTGATGATCGGAGCCCTCAAGTACCTACTTACCATGTTCTATCTTATAATATCATCTTCTTTGCTTTCTTTCATACCTTCTAGGCATGTTCAATTCCAATTACATTCATGTCTTTTACGTTTATAATAGTCTTCATTCATTTCACGTCTTGTATTATTATTAATGTCACTCAATTACCAATAATCACATTCAACCGGTACTTGAGTCAGATTTCACACTGAAGATTTCATTTTCCCTGCCCATTTACTAAGAATGTTCTGAATCAAACATTGTTAAATTCTAATTAAAATCTAAATTTATGACAAGAAACAGAAAGGGACCCTCCTACCCGCTATACGAGTGGACGAGGAATCCCAGTGGTACGTACAATTTTATAGGTATACGCATTAAATTATTTATTACCAGAAAATCTATATTTGAAACAGTACCAATCAAACTCTTGATTGAACCAATTAAATTGGTGGGTAATAAAACAAATTCTTACATAACAGTATCTTACCAAATATTTTTTGGTCAGCGCTACCTGTGAATTACGTAGGTACTATAAGATACGTAATTATACTTATTCTCTTTTATTTTATATCCCTACAGAGATGAGGTAGAACTTTTTCAAATTCAGTTATATGGATATTTGAGCGTTTACATGGCTTACGACCTGTCATTGGCTGGTTTAAGTGGCCACTTTATGTAGGTACTACAACATTCCCCATTCCGCTTATTGGCGAATATCCACACCAGGTAACATTTTTGATTTTGTATAGGTAGATGCTACGAATCAAGAATCATCCACCAGCGAGTTGAACGCTCCATCTATGCATTGATATTGGGGAATGTTGGAGTACCTACATGAAGTGGCCACTTAACCCAGCCAATGACAGGTCATAAGCCCTGTAAACGCTCGAATATCCACATTCCTGAATTTGAAAAAAATCTACCTCATCTCTGTTGGGATATAAAATAAATATATACCTACCCGTCTTGGGATAAAATCCAGATTTGTGTACAAGTATTTGAACACGACCCAAAATGTTATACTTATTATCACTCACGTGGTAGTAGATTGTCAATGAATGATATTTAAAATATTAGTCAGGCATTGAATAGAATCCTTCTTCAAAGCAGTCAAGTCCCTTGGGAACATAATTAAACAACATTAAATTGTACTAGATAGGTATGTACCTACATAAAAAATATTTAAGATTCAATTTTGGGCGGCAATCGCCTTTAGTTTTAGTGTCTATCAGCCCATTAATTCAGTTTTGACTGGATAAAACTCTTTCAATCAAATCTGGGGCCTCAAAATATCGGCGTGATGCTTTGTTGGTTAGGTAAAATTTAAGAAAATAGTTGAAAGCAACATTATAAAACCATTAT
The DNA here is from genome assembly GCA_022494985.1 of Micrasema minimum. Classification (NCBI taxonomy): domain Eukaryota; kingdom Metazoa; phylum Arthropoda; class Insecta; order Trichoptera; family Brachycentridae; genus Micrasema; species Micrasema minimum. Next base: position 61,434 of record JAGVSP010000975.1, read on the forward strand.
TATAAATAATAGCTCCAACCAAATTTATATGCTATTACAATGCGTGAAATTAAAAGTAGGATGGTAAAATGTATTTACCTCTTTACTTGGGAACAAAACAAAATATACCCATATGAAAAATAAGACATAATATAATTATAATTAAATAACGCAAAAAACACAATTTTTAAATATATTGTTGATATCGATGCTCGGACCAATACACCGTGTCCCACGATGAGACCGCGAAACTCCAGAGGGTGATTATTCATGATATTCTGAGAAAAAAATCTTAATAAAGTTTTCCAAAAAACTCAATTCTAATTTCTTAAAAAAATTATTAAAATATGAATAAAAATTCACGCGTGTACCATTCAATACCGTCAATTTTTGAACTGGCTCACACCACGTGACCTGCATCAATAAGCGCGAAGAAATCACATATTAAAGATTCAGATATGAAATTCGAATTTTGAATGTCCGTACAAGGCGTACCAGAGCGGACCCCCACTCCTCCCCGCCCACCGCCCGCGCCGCTAGCACTTCAAACAGAAGCCAGTATTACACTCGTCGCTTTTTATGAATACTTTTTTAAAATTAATTATTAGAAATGCCCGGATCAAAAAATTTTATAAGGATTTTTTTCTCAGAATACCATGAACAATCACCCTCCGGAGTTTCGCGGTCTCATCGTGGGACACGGTGTATATCGTCGTTCCCTATTCACCCATCCTGAAGATTATTGTCACATATTTCCCCTCACCCAAAACCTCTCCCTAACGCAGTTCTATTATAGCGAGTTGGATCCTGTAGTGTGGATGAAACCTACGTTCATTCGAGTGTGTTCACGAAACCAACGTAAAACGAACTGCATTGTCACTTATCAGACAAATACCAGTGTTTATTTACTTATCCTAAATATTTTGAAGTGTAGTGCAGTGCTTATAGGCTACTAATAGCTGGTTTCAGCGTCTACCAGAGCCAGGGCCAGCCATACACCAGGAAGGAGCGTGGAAACACGTTTTCAGCAAGCAGGTTAGTGGAGTCTGCGTTTCCTTCCACCCCTAATCTCATCGCCTATTAATCCACTTTAAGCCCCTATATCCTACCATGAAGAGTAAAACCACGTACGGGTTCCTTCAATCGTGTTGGGCATTGGGAATGAAATGTCGAATAAGCTTTTTATCACTATACCAATCTTTTTGTCTCGTCCCATCAAGCATTGTCCGGTCTCATCAAGTTTTGTACATTATCATCCATTCTCGTCCTTTTTCGGCCATTCTCGTCCTGTCTCGTTCTTTTTTGGCCATTATCGTCCTGTCATGTCCCTTCTCAGCCATTCTCGTCCCGTCTCGTTTGGTTTCTACTCTACTTTATTTTTAATCTGACTATTAGAAATCTGAGCTTATTTAAATGAACTATTTTTAATGCACCTAATTGAAACTTCGGCAGAGGCGAAAGAATTTGAAGAGAATATGGATATCAAGGAGTTTATTGTCATGGAAAAAATCCAGTGTTTTTTTAATGTAAGGTTAAAGCGCCAAATGTTGTTTTCTAATAATTATTAATTTATTAATGTTCACAGTTAGTTGATAGGTGTAAATTTAAAATGAGTAAAAAAAAAATATCTTAAGTTATTTGCGCATAGATAAACGTGTATATTAAGCGTCATCACGTCTAAATGAATGAAATGTGATCAGTTACGTGTAGTTAAACTGTCTGACATTTTATCACTCTTGTTAAACTTGTTTTATGAGATTTAAAACGCATTACTATCTTACTTGCCCGTAAAAGGATGATTTCTACATTTCTCTAAATTCCAGGCAGTTTTGCAGCAGATAATTAAAACACACATACGTTTCCCCTATCCTCACCTAATGGTGCCTAGGGCACTGCATCGGTATATCTAGTGCAGAGTATCGTCATCATTTATAACATAAAGGCAAGCAAGGTGATAATTAACATAAGCATGATAGCTGGTGTAACGCAATGACTAAAGCGCTGGATTCGGAGGTTCCGGGATCGATTCCCGGTGAAAATGCAATCTCAAGCCTGGGTGTTTGTGATGTGTTCCCCTCTATTATTGGACCTTCTGGCTTGTTAAGTTGGCTAAATAAATTAACAAATAAGTACCATAAGTATTACTGTAACGCATAGTATAATATATTCTTTGTCTTAGCCATAACGACTAAAATTGTTAGTTACGAATTTAGGAAATAGAAACACACATGAATATGTAATAACATTGCTTCATTAATAGATATAGAATAGCAGAAAAGTCATTAGAAAAAAATATATAATATATTATTTACATATGTATTTATGTATATTAACAACGAATTGCAGAAAAATAAAAGTTTTTTGAAACAAAACGTCTGATTCGTGGTCTAGTAGTTTGTACGTTGGGTCATGGATATGTATGCATGGCATGTATCTGGGCTCGATTCGCGTGGAGGTAAACAGGAAACATTTATTTGAATGTGGCTTAACATATGAATATGGATTTGATACTGAAGTGTAAAACTGGTCACCTTGCCTTCATATAATATTTTTTTCCGACATACTGCACTTGATGTATCAGTGCAATGCCTTATGTACCATTGAGGACGGATAAGGGAAAGAAAGGTATCCCTCCTTCGTATGTCGTATTTTGCCAAAATTGCACCAATTAGTTAAGTTTTTAAATACTTGACTCTAATCACTTCAAGGAAAAATCGGCATTCTTATTTTTGCAAAAGAGATTAAAATGGCGGCGAATTCAAAGTATTTTTTTACAATTAGGTATCTCCTAACAATAATATTTTATGTTACAAGGAAACCAGTAATGAGCTTGGAAATAAATACATTGAAAGGTTTAATTAACGTGAATGTTTCTTCAACAGAACAAAAAAAGTACGATGTAATTTTATTTGGGGATAAAAAGTGATCTTAAATACTGTTTCTAAAAAATAAATGAGTCAAATATAGGGTAAGTAAAAATATTATTGTAATCGTGGCAATAATGTGATACTTAAAAAAAAACCTTGGCAACTTCAATTAATATTATTATTGACATATCAATGGAGAAAATTTTCTGTAAATAAAAAAAAAATTAACTAGGCGTTCAGAAAGCTTACGACCAGTCATTGGTAAGTGGCCGCATGACGTATTAAAACATTAATATATGTTTTTTTATGGGAGGCGGCCATGGCGGCAAATTTGAAGTATTTCATTTCAATAACTTCCCGACAATAATATTTTATGTTACGAGGAAGTCAATAATGAGTATAGAGTTAAATAAAGTAAAATAGATTTAATAGCGATGTATTCCTACAGGATTTTATAGCCGTGAATATCCTGTTTAAATATTGCATACAATTATATTAGTCAATAATTTACTAATGACTAGAATGTATCAAGGGTGTTTCCGGAACTATATTTCATTATTAATTAGGTGCTTTTAATACTGACAGCAATAAAATTTTCAATCTTACTTTGTCTACTAGATGACACAAGGAGAAAAATAACATGCATAATGTACTACAGGACAATTTATTTAGATGGTGATTTATATCTTAGGTACGAAAATTTAATTTTTTTATTTTTGCTAACATTATTATGTCCGTAAGTAATTTTTAAAATATCATAATCGCGATTTCCCGCCAAAACAGGTCATCATTATTGTATTGTAGGATGCGCGCCTAAAATAGAAAAAAGTACAAAGCCACTTCTCTGGTTCCACGCATCAACTATATTATATTCATTACGACCCATTTTGTGCGCTTAGGAGACGGGTGCTTTTAAGGCATCCATTTGCGGTCTATCCGTTTTAATTATTTCCTTAAGAGGTATCTTTTGAATTTTTATTATTTTTATTTTTCACAGAAAAATTTCAAATAATGATACTCTATTCACACAAAAAAAATTACGGAATTAAAACATATGGTACATTTCCCGATTCGTAACAATGTATTCATCTTATGTTTTGCCATATTTATCACAATAATTATCCCTTTTTTACCCTATACTGAAATCCTTTCAGTTATGGTCGAAAAACGAATGAATGAGTATTATTTATTGCATCATTAGTGAACTAATGAGTTCTAAATGAGGCAATCGCGCATAATGGTTTCCGTTTCGTTTAAAATATTGAGCTCTACTTTAATTTCTTCTTTGCAAAATTAGTAGGTATCCACCAGCAACCAGCAGTGGAGTGATAAAAAGTTATAATTGATTTTTGTTACGATAATTAAATTTTGCAAAATGCATTGGGTGCGAATAAGAGAATACAATAATGCATAATTTCAAGTGCCAATAAAAAAAAAATTGGAAAGGTGTGACAGATTTAGAGGGAATTATAGTGAAATTCAATTTCTATCGAAATTCAATGCCTCTATCACAATTCTAATATAACTAAGTGTGTTCCATTTCTTACAGAAGACTAATCATCTTGCCTTCATGTAGCAAATTATCAAGATTAACTATACTTGGAGTACCAATGCAGTGAATGCAGTGCCCTATGCGTCATAGTTAAGGATAAGGGAAAGTAGTGATAGATTCAAAGATAATCATAGTGGTATTTTAGCGATATAGAATTCAATGTCTTCCTATTAGATACATATTTAAATCACCGTGGAAAGTAAAGGTCTTTTACCATCCAAATAATTTTTTGTCTTAAAAAATACGCTAAATGTTCACATAATCTAAGCTGGGTGATTTTATTTGAAAATAAACATTACGTTGATAGTGAAAAATACTTTTGAGGTTTTCATATATTTAGAAATCTTTAAGAACAATCCTTGGTCGGCATCTTACGCCTGACACATTCATTAAAATATATTGTCTTTCTGTCTCGGTAGTTTGACAATGCACTTTGGTTTGGTATAAATAATGATTTATCTTCATGATTCTATAGAGGCATAAAGTCTACAGAGATTTCATTATGTGGTCTATTGTTTAAACTTTCAAGTGCTACGGGTTAAGGAGGCAGTCGCAGCCACTAGAGATTTTTAAATATAATTTTCTCAGAAAAAAATATCATATTCATGTTTCACAAAAAAGAGAGAAATTATAAAACCGCCGACATAAATATCATAATATAATCCAATTTTTGTAAATAAGTATATAAATAAAAGAAAGTACTGGGTATTAAAAAAATAAAAAAATAAAGCTATTTTTCATATGTTTACAAACAAATTAAGTAGTTTTTTTGTTATTACGGATATTTTCCTCTTAATGCAGTGTTTAGTGGTGATATGGACTCCCCTTTTAACATTGTTCCCAAGGGCTGTCAATTATTCTTTGTTACTCCCGCCAGGACTGACCAATGCCAGCGTACTCTGTTCCCGAGATCTCTCCTGACATTTCTCCATTCCCCGCTGTCTCGTGCTATCTCGTCTCCCGGTCGCCCGGTCCGCGGCACACGGAACGCTGCTCCACTGCTAATGATAACCGGTTATAATAATCGAATATTAGATAACGACGTTATTTACATATTCGCTGTTTTTGTAACCAATGTCTTCTTCTTCTTTTGCCACGTTCGCTCCTATGTGAAGCATGTGGACATCACAAGATCCCTCCAGGAGACCCTGTCACCAGCCAGCTCTCTCGCCTCCTCCCACGTCAGGCCCGCATCCATCAGCTCCGCCGAATACAGCCGTAGGATGGTCATCGATGGTCCTGCAGGCGCAAAGAAGAGGCAGCTCGGGTTCAGCCTCTACCGAGGCATCCGGAGTACATGCCCAAGCCAGGTCCATCGCCGCATCTTCACGACTTCAGTTATTGGAGGTTGCTGCTTCCGTTCCCTAACTTCAGCGTTGGTTATGAAGTCAAACCACCTAATGCCTAGAATCCTTCTCAGACACTTGTTCTCAAAGCTCAACAGGCGAGCATTCTGAGCTTTTGTGAGATGCCAGGATTCGCATCCATAAAGGAGCACCGGCACAATACAAGAATTTGGGAGTCGGCATTTGAGTGTAACCAATGTAGTGGCTGTTTGACCCGCCCATCATACATCATATTTTTGTATAAGAAAAGGAAACTAGCTAATTCGGCGGGACTTCTTAAGAGCTGCTAGAATATGTGAATTTGAATATGGAAAGTATTTTTGGTATTATTTTTAAAATGGTATAATTTTAACATATTCAACAAGTTGGTTGAAATTTTTTGAGATAGGTATCCATAATTTTAGTCCTCTTTGTTAAAATTTGCGGCCTCCGTAGCGTAATGGCTAAGTAGTTGGACTCACGGAGGTTAATACGTAGGTTCCGGGTTCGATTTTCGGTGAGAGCACAAAAATCAAAAGTGATTTTTCTCAAGCCTGAGTGTTTGTGGTGATGTTCCCCTTTGTTATTGGGCTTCCGAGCCTGTTGCGGTGGTTATAATAAAAGCACAAAAAAAAAATAAGGATAACGAGTTCATGATTTACTATGTAGTTACATACATTGAAACACAACCTTTACTGGCTGATAAAGATGTATGTTTCTAAGCCCTAAATTGTGCGATTAGTTTTTTTCTAAGTGAAAACTTCTTCGGGAAAATCGTTGGGAGTGATTTGAAACTCTATGAAACGAAAAAGCGACACTAAAAAGAGACAAACATATAGATCTATGGGATTTAGCCTGCGAGAGAATGAGATAGAACACAGTTTCCGCCGGCTGGATCTATCTCATCAGATACATCTACCAGTTGATCGCCGGCACCCCTTATACTTTTATAATGTGGAGGTCCTAGGCTATAAAACAGAATTTGTTCTATTCATGTATCTGAAGAGGTAGATTTGACTCCCAAAATTTTGTAGCAAAACCGAGGGAGAAGGCGCCTTGACGCGGTATTTCACAGATATATTGATAAAATCGAAACGAAAACTTTTGTCTCATACTTTAGTTATCAGTAGCCGCTCGTATCACTTGTAGAAATTGAAGACATGGATCATGAATAATAAAATGAAAAAATATTTTATCAACTGGGTACCAATATTTTATAATAAATAAATCCTATAATTATCCCACTCCTGATACTGCATTTATCTCATTCTCTCTCAGCTTAGTTTTATTAAGGTTTCACTTCTACCTGGTGTGAACTGCACACATGTTTTTTTCTTTCAGTGTGATTTCGTGCCTCTTTCTACCGCATCTATCCGAGCAAATGATAAAAAATAGAAAAAACGCAGTACAAGCAATACTAGCCATTGTTTGGCCATTTTTTTAAAACCGGTTATTTTCTGCATAACCTGATCAAAATAAACAGTTCTTTATCTACTGGAGTTTAGCCGTTTGGTAGTTACAAGTAATTTTTTATTTTTCTCCACAGCCGATAACCGAGTTATTCGATCGTTCCTTTCTATCGGCTACGGGCATCTCTAGTTCTCACATTGGCATATTTGGCATGGCGGGTAGAGGAGAAGTTCCTTGGAGCCGGGTACAATGCTAGGGATGAGAGAATATATAATATAATCTCTGGATGGGTATAGAGACGTGAAGATATCTCCTGACGTTCTCTTGTGGCAGTGCGGCGCTGATTCAAATTGCTTGTCATCCGACATCAGCTCTGCCGAGAGGGAAGACAAATGAAAGAGGAAATGTTTAGTTAATGATCATTAAACATAGGATCTTGAGGAATTATATGAACCCATGCATAATTTTAGGACGTGCAGAGAATATCGCAATTTTGCTTCGTGTCATAGGTTATAATTTCATTAATACACATGGACATGAAGAGATTTTACAACAAGGAAACGCTTTATTTTTTACTCTCACGAAGAACTGATTAGACATTGAATTCAATAATTAAGGTAGTATGAGTGACGACTTTTTAAACACTTGAATCATGACGAGAAACCAGAGAACTGAAGATGCCAGGAGCTTAGGGAGAAAAGAGGAAAATTATGAAACTCCATGTTTTTATAGAAAAGCTTTTTTATTTCTTTCCTTCAATCTCGTAACTACATTAACTAAATGTTTGTTCTTCCGTTGCATCGTCAAGTTGGTACACATGATCTTAAAGGAAAATTGTGATATTTTTACGATCTTTATAAAGATATAAAGGAAAAAATATTAATAATAATAAAATCGACTCAAGGGCGCTACAAAAAGAGGTTAGATCACAAGTCGTCTTCCTTGGCATTTTAGCTTACAAATATAATGGATGGTTGGATTTCTAGCCTCCTGTTACAAACGTAAATAGATTTTAACGTAAAAGTTAATAAATTATATTTATGGGTGCTAGCAAAAGTTGAATTGTTTACAAAAAGTAGGCACTCGGACGTGACGCTTCACAGATGGACCGATTTTACTATGTTGGAGTATATAGACCACTACTCATCTTACAGCTACAAAGCGCACTAATGTTTTACACACACTCACAGTTTATTAGGCAGGCGCTGAAGCGCAAGGCTGATCACCTTGCTTTCGTGTAACAAATGATCAAGATTCGCTGCACTTCTTGTGTGTCAATGCAGTGCCCTATGCAATGCACCATGGGGTGCGGATAAGGGAAAGTAGTAGTATTAGGTATTTATAGGACTCCTGTCACACGGAGACTATGTGGCGAAGAAATACGTCACGCGTGCGACGCGGAACGAAGCAAGATCTACCGAACTCTGCCGAACGCTATCGAACAACGACGAGAACCATTTTAACCTTCATCGTGACTCCACGTCGCTTTTGTACAAATTTCTTGCCGCCAAATTGTGTGACAATCTAAATTCATTTAGTATTTTTGTATTTTCATAATTCATGTCAATCTACGTTTAATTAGTTTTCATTGTATTTCATTGCATGTAACTTCTGTGTTATAAATGTGCACTAGAAACTGTGAGTACTCTTTCATTTCTCTCTGTGCACCCCCCATAAAGCAATCACTACTAGAGGTATCCATAAAGTGGTGACCAAAACTACAGAGTGAAAGGTGAACGTCAACAGACGAACCATGCGGAGTCAGGCGGTATCACCATCCTCAGTCATGACGTCATGATGCATGGGTTTAAAACAGAGAAGATCAAAGAGAGCTACGATCCACGCAAGCGATGCCACGTTGACAAAAGCGATATTCGATCTTTCGAACAAGAATTCATAGAAGGAAATTCCATACATTTTTTAAAAATATACGTAATCTTTTATTATCAAATTCCACCGTTTAAAGGACCTCTAAAGACTCCAGCATTAGGCCAATACACGAAACGTGTGACGTAGATGTCAAGTGATGACTTAGATAGATGGCATTTGACTAGACACAGAACACGGTACTATTTTTCAAGTATGGAATGTTCACTTCTCTGAATTTCATTTCGAAGATTCATATAATTATTGAGAGTTGCTGATTCGTCATTGATACCGTGTTAACAGTTGAAATAATTTTTATTAAAAACTTGTTAAAGATACATATTATTTGATGCAGAAACATTATTTCTCTCTAGAATTTGATGTACGTATTCATTATTTTATCAAGATGAAAAGTCGACAAAAAATTCATCATAACCCGACTTTCTTTGTCAATTATTCATCCTTTAAATAATTTAAGCTTAATAAAAAGAGAATATTCTTACTGTTAAATTAAAATTTAAAAAATAATTTACATTATACATTAAATAATTATATTTTTTTATTCTAGATAGGTAATCATTCAGTGAAAATAGGTAATATTTATTATTTAAACATTTTATTTGTGTATTGAACACTTATACTTCGTAAAACTGGATGATTTACCTATCATTACGAACCAATAAATAGAATTAACAAATTGAACTTCTCAACAGAGACATATTTAAGTTTTGGGAATATGGATATCCTAGGCGTAGCGACAGGGGAATTATGACCTGTCATTGGCTGGGTTTAAGTGGCCACTTGATGTTTTATTACAAATTCCCATTTCACCTAGTATTCTGATATCTTATCTAACATTTATCAGAACTATGTATATATAGCACACTCGGAAATGTTGTTTATCAAAAGTTATCTGGTAAAAGTTTGAAATTTTACTGTATTGAAGAGCCATCTCTTTTTCCTAGTATTTCCTATCGGTTAGGATGTCAATAAATTCGGTAAGAATGCTCCCGTCTTGCAATGGTAAAAGGATTTTCAGTGTAAATATGCTTCAAGCAATTTATTCTAAAACGTCTGACAGAAGTGTTCATTTGTGAAGCGTCGCGCCAGTTAACTGTATTTTAATATACAAGTTCCTGATAATTCGGCAGATGTGGATAACAAATATTAGGTGAAATGGGGAATGTTGCTTAATACTCAAGATCACCAATTTAAGGTTTCAGAGTACAATGACAGGTCCATGCCCTGTAAAACAATGCCTAGTAATCCATATTCCCTTTCCTAACCTTCTCGTCTCTGTTGAGATGTCAAATTACTAAATAACAGTATTATTTACTCAATGAAAAACTCATTGTTCAACTAAGAGTAGAACATATATGTATATTATTTAAAATTCTAGTTTATTTGAAATTTCCGCAATCCTTTTGTATTTTTAACCAGAATTTTGATCCTTGTTTATTGTTTAAAGTTCATGGAATCCAATTGTTGTCAGTGACCACAGGAAAAAATCCTGTTAGGAGGGAAAAAGGAAAGTCTTTGATTATGTATAGTGGTGCTGAGTATGGATTATAATTTTCTATAGTGCCTCCTTATGGATGATACTGATTTGGCCTGATAGTAGTATTTTAGCGACAAGTGATTTGTTAATTGTACGGATCTATATTTTTTATAATAACTTGTCCATTTAATATAAATCTTTATGAGTTTCTGATCACGGCCATTTTCATGTACAACATTCTGTCCGGTCAATTACATGAGCATTCTTAGTATAACTCAATGTTTTATTTTGCATTTCCCCATGGAAGATACAACACTTTGCAGCGATTCACAGATGATTTGTTACATATGAAGGCAAGAATATCTGTGCAACGCTCACCGCGTCGTACTTGGTTTTACTATGAGAATTTGTATACTGTCGAAATACACGTGCTTAGGTTATGTATTTCACATTCATCGTTGTACATCGGGAATCTGAACCCCGCACACGTATACATCGGCAAACAAGACGCAATCTTTACGCAACATGACAGCCGAGGCCGAGGCGACTATAAATCATTCAACAGGCCTCATTTATCGCGCTGGACAACTTACAAACAACAGTTGATTCTAGAAGTACACTTTCTAAAGTTATCGGAATGATTCACCCGCGATGTAGTCGCATTCCACGCATACTTCAAATCACCAAATAATAAGAAAAAAAAAATATTTAAAAATAGGTAACAAACACATTCTGTATATAACATATTCAATATTTGTGAAATTTAAAATTAATAAAAACGTGAAATGCTATAAAAATTTAAAATAAAAAGAAATAAGTAAAATCCAAAATAAATTAAACATAAATTGCTTCAAAAATTTAAATCTAAAATACTTAGATAAGTGAAATTTAAAATAAATTAATTTTAAAATTTTAATTAAAAATAAACAAGTAATGTTTAAAATGCATAAGTTTAATTGAAAATAAATAAAATGTGGATTGCTGTAAATATTTTAATTTAAAATAAATAAGTAAAATTTAAAATAATTAAAATTTCAATTGCTGTAAAATTTTAAATTTATAATAAATACATAAAATTTGAAATCAATAAATTAAAATTTTGCCATATAAATTTGAGTTTAGATGAATAAATAAAATTAAAAATAAATAAGTTAAATTCAAAATAAATTAAATGTAAATTGCTTTAAACATTTAGCACTGAGAAATGACAAATCATGAATAAGTAAATCATCGATAAAATAAATATGTTAAATTTAAGATAAAAACAATGTAAATTGCATTCAGAAATGAGAAAACATCAATCCTAATCGTAAAATGGACGACAGCAAAAAGTTGGTACCACTGCCACCACCAGCCACCAGCCACCAGCACCATCCACAAAAGATCACTCTGTCTCTAGTGCTCGCACAATATTCGTCCTGAAGCCAGACACAGAACAACAAATATATCAATACTGCCGAATAAATTGCCAAGTCTATGCAACCTTTGGATTGGCGAATTGGAGTAGTAATTATTCAAGCATACTTTAGTGTGGAATAGCTCTGTGTGTCTGGTGGAACGGGGAGTCACTCGGAATGTAATAAGTTTTATCAAATCTAATACATCGAGTCTGTTATTAATGATTTTGTACAACACCATCAGATCATTTACAGTCCTTCTATCCGATAATTTACTTAATTTGAGAAAATCCATTAAAAAAGTATAATTTATTTGTTCTATAGGAATTGAAAGTTTGAAGTTTATAAATCTCATAAATTTTAATTGAACCCTCTCCAAAGTCGTTTTATGAACATTATAAAATGGCGACCATATTGTGGAATTATACTCCAAATATCGATTCATCGACTGTTTTATGGGAATTTAATTTTATCTCTATGGGAGTGTAGTACATAAATAATTATTGTTATTGAAGAAGAATCACTAGCTAACTGCTGCAGGCGAAGATCTGTAATCTGAATTGCCATGGATGGGTCTTTCACGCCTGGGCCCAGATTACAAGCTTAATTTAATCGATATGTATCGCAGTTGTGACGCGTAATTTGTACAATCTCTTTGAAATATACCGATTACCGTCACATACGCGTCACAACTGCGATAAAGATATGATTGTAATCTGGATCCTGGGTAAGTCGTTCAAGAAATAATTCTTTCTTTGTGGTAATAAATTAATATTTACATGTATATATCGCCACCTTAACTACCTACCAACTACCTACCTAGATAATAGCAAGTTTTGGTTTCTGTTAATTACTGTTTATTTCTGTTCTTTCAATTACTCAAATAATATTTATATATATATTTTTTTTAAATAAAAAGAAATATATGCAATCTTATGATATTTGCACATATTTCAATTTGTATATACTATTTTTAATAAAGCCTAAGCGACTTGTGCTTGAAAATAGGAATCGAGTCGTGTCGAAGTGGGGATTCGAACCGACGATCTCTGGACTCAGAGACCGTGACGCTACGCAATATGGTAAAACTATTTCCATTTTATCCACCGTGCATCGCTAGGACCTATTTGTTTCGTAAAATTAGCTGGTAGTATTGATTTGTGTTACAATTACAATTACAACATTGACTCCATCTTCTTGAAACTTAAGAGCATACTCCACCACGTGAATCGCGGTCGCTTCCCATACAAACGTAATCCTCGATTTTCTCCCTGGAATTTAACATTAGAGCAATGATTTTTCACACAGTGTAGATATCGACCAGATGCGTGTTTCATCGTCTCATTTTTTTGATGCTTTATTTGTTAAATGAAATAAAAAAATAATTTTAAAAATAAGACAACACAAACACGCATCTGATGGATATTCAAAATGTGTGAAAAAATCATTGCTCTAATATTAACTTCCAGGGAGAAAATTGAGGAATATGTTTGTATGGGAAAGCAGCCCCGAGTCACGTGGTGGAGTATGCTTTTAAAATTGACTTCATATCTTCATTAATAATGTTGTAAGTATTTGATCACACTATGTTTTTTTCGGATTTCTTTAACTTCTACACTCAGATACAATCGTACAATAAATTATTTTGGTTTTTGGGTTATTTCATCGTTCATTCACTCCAAATGACCGAATTATCATAAAAGCTCTTTCTTCACCATCTCCAAATGCCAGACTTCATAATTACCTGCTATCAAATATTTCATTTTCTGAACATATAAAAAATATTTTATCAAATGTTTTTCTTCGAAAAGATAAAGATGTGGCTAATGACGAATAACTTTCAACTTTTCAAAATGCGTCTTCTTCATATCAAATAATTTATTCACGTAGTAATAATCTCCGATTTATAGGTTTTTATATTGCTTAGTTTTAATTAACGAAATTACAAGCATCGCAAACTGGTTTACAGCTGGATTCGACGAGTGATTAGAGTTGTTTAATTGAAAAAGTCTTTGGATTAGAATATATTTTCAGGATGATAAAAATAATGATCTTTAAATGCAGAAATATTCTTTCCGAAACCTAATTAATTATTGATTGATTTATTTGATTCAATATTGGTTAAGGAAGATATAACTGAAGCACAAGAGTACCTACATTGTTTATTTAGGAAAACATGTAAATAGGTATCTATGCTTTTTTAAGAAATGAAAAAAAAAGGGTTTAATTAGGTACCCATTTTTATTATTCTGTGTAGCAGATACCGGTTGAGGTCTTGTTAGCATTTTACATATTTTTTTGCAGATTTTATCAAAAATATATTTCTAGAGACATAATAAAATTAACCCAAGTAAGTAGAATAGTTATCAGATTAACAATACAATACAAATTTAAGCTCATTATTCTCAAATTAGACACTTTGCCCACGATATGAATCTGAGATAATTGTGTTGAATTAAAAATTCCCTTAAACGGATGTGAATCTAGCGTTAAACAACGCTTAATAATTTACGTGTGAAATAAAAAAAACAATGTTGACGTTTCTTCCGAAATTACATCATTTCAATCTTCTTAATCCAAGCATTGTGTGAAAAATAGTAAGCAAGTATCTTCTTCTTATTAGAATAGTCAACGTTTTTATACATGGTGGAACAGAACTCGTACTACAACCCGAAAACTGGTGAATCTACGTCATATTTGGAGCCGAATGTGTAATACTACTTTAAAATCTAAAGCCCGCGCTATACCTATATATGGGACAGTTTACTACACAGTTTCCGGTGCAGTCTGAAAACTGTCCCGTATAAAGCTAAAACTGGATGTAAAACTGTGTGCTAGTGTCAGATTCTCACTGTGCGCTAATTCCACACATTTTTTCACACAATTTCGGGCGCGCGCATCACCCGCGGCGATTACGACAGTATAATACGTACTATAATATTCAATATTATCGGAAATACTACAAATAAACTTTGGTAAACTTTTATGATAGCGAATATGAATATAATGTGATAAATAATATGAACTGAAATCCTAGATCGAAATTCAAAATATCGAATAACGACTATTTGACAAGTGAGTAATGTTGCCAAATTGTAAAATCGGTAGAAGTTCCTAAAGTAATTCATAATGTGTTGAATTTATCTGCGCTTATAATTGCATAAAATGAATGCTTTAAAATTAAAATGACTTCAAAATCGATAAATCGGTTGTACAGTTTCAGTAGATTCGATAAATCTCCACAAAATCGATTGATCTGCAAAAAATCGAAAAGATAGGCGACGATAGAGATTATTAGTATGGTAACATTTATGGCAGTCCGACTGTGTCCACTGTTTGTTTAGATGGTCCGACTGTCGCGTTCTGCGCATGCCTACAGACAGTAAACTGTGCCGTGTGAAGGTAAAATTTACACCGCGCAGTTTTTATTAGTCAGAATACGGTACAAGAAACTGTGTAGTTTTCTGAACAAGAAACTGCACAGTAGACTGTCCCGTATAAAGTGGGCTTAAGTAGATTTTTTTTTCTTCTGATAAAAAAGCTTTTACAAGTAACGCAGATCAATAAAAAATGCATGAATTCTTATTAAAATGCGGTTTTTATTTTGTTGTCTTTATGAATATTATTAATTTGACTAAATAAATGATATTTGATAACAATTTGCAAAAACTTCTTAATTATTTTTTTCGAAAACTATGGGTCAAATAAAAATTTCAAAATTTCAAAATCGATTCCAAATATGATGTAGATTCCCGCTTGTACATCGAGTTTTGTTACACGGTGTATTTAATACATTTTTTTATTAACCATCTCAACACGTTACGTCTAGCGTCGCCCGCCAACAGACCCCTCCCTTCTGTGTTCCCCAACAACATCACAAACACCCAGGCTTGAGAAAAGTCATTTGATTTCTGTGTTCCTCCGAATCGTGAGTCATTGAGAAGCCATTACGCTATGGAGGTAGCTTTGTCCTTTTATCATAATATACGAGTAAAAACATCTTACAAACTCTAAGGTTAAGAACCAAATTAGGTACCTTCACTCCATACGAGAAGACAAGTTTGATTGACCACAAAATAAATAGTTACATAACATATACATATATACATAATATACATATATTATGTTATAACATTGGGAACGAAATAAGCTTTTAGTTTTTTTTTAATAGTTTAAATTAAACAACTTTTGTTTTAAACTACTTTTTATTTTTGTAACACGCCAACCGGCTTCGGAGACACTACTCCTTCATCAGGTATATTAAATTATTATTATTTAAATTAAATTGTAATTATGAAAAACTACCAAGTGAGTGCTACAAACATTGAGTTAATTTGTTAATAGTGTTTAAGAATCAAGAAAAATGCACACTTTTTTTTTATTTTATGAAAATTTAAATTAAACCATCTAAATTCTTTCATAGATATTGTCCTTTTTCAAAACTTTTTTTAAAGAATATAGTATTACTATTAAAGTAATTCTTTGAGTAGATAACAATGTTTTATGCAATTTTAAAATAAAATAAAATAAATAAGAAAAGAACTAAGATGAATCGTTATACTACTACTACTACTTACCATTATCCGCACGTAATGGTGCATAAGGCACTGCATCGGAACACCAAGTGCAGTGTATCTTGATCATTTTTTAATACATGAAGGTAAGCTGATCAGTCTTACGCTTCAGAACCAGTCCAAGACATCACACATGAAATATTAATATAAAAATCTTATGTAAGTAAATATTTTATGTTGATCCCTTACAGGAATAGAATACAAAATATCAAATAGTAATTTATACAATAATATAGTGGTAAAATATTGAAAAGTTAAAGATGAGTATCTGATTAAAAAATGGGTACCTATAAAATAATTAAAAAAAAATGGTTTTGTCCGTTCTAGAACATATCAACGTTTATTTTTTTTAAATTTATTACAATATTTATTAAGTACTATATAATTTTTTACATAGACTAATATTATTTTACATTACACCTAATTTTTTAAATTTTATTTTCCTAACTATCCTACCATCATACATTTTTCAATTTAGCTATAATACCTACACTAATATTTTTCACACATTTATTTTTTACATTTAACCCTAAATAACTTTACATTTTGTTCATTTCTTATTTCATCTGGATATATCCTCATACATTTTAATGCCTTTATACATTAGACAATTCTGTGGCATAGTTTTTTCTAATCTTATATTTTTTGCATATTTATGAAAAAAGTCATTGTTTTTTAATTTGTTTTGTAAATCTTGGAATTATCACTTTTACGATTTTATTAATTTCACTGGCAACATTATATTTAATTCTTTGGTCTGCTGACATTATATTTAAAAGTTTAATCATTTTTTTAATGTTTGTTCTTCTACTGCACTTCAAATATGATTCGCAAAAAAAAAAAAAAACTTACTTGAAAAAAATAGGAGCACGTCTCTCGCCGATTCGCATTACGAAGCCCATAGATAATTGCAACCGAATGAGGCTAAAATGGCGTTACAAATGAATTTTTATTCAATCAAGGAAAATCATCAAGGTGGCCACACGCGAGTTAGTTTCTATAAAACATCATTAAATATTTTTTCACCTCATTACACGCCATTAATGTCTATCTGGAATGTTCACTAAAAACTAGAAACGCAATTTATTTTACAAATTATACGAAGGTGGATGTTCTTAAACCCGGATCCTCCATAAGTTATGAAGAGATTCTTATTGTTAAGGACTCATTGTGTGAAGAGCCCACACAAATAATGGAATGGATAAACCTAAATACCGATTGTTTAGTTTTTATACACATTATAAGCAGTATGTTCTTTGTATAGATTTTTAAAAAATACCATGGTCAAAACTCAATTTTATGTCCTGTCTAAGGTACCCATATTTTTAAAAGTAGATAGATAATCGTACTACAAAATTTAATTGCAAATTTTAGGCAATTTTGCCACTTCAAAATTTATTTTCTATTTAGAAAAAATCACACATTTTGATGATACTAGGAATAAAACAATGGTACTGGGGTTAGTATATGATATAATATGTATTATAATAAGTTTGATGGTTAATTATTTGAATAATTTAGTATCCAAACATGGCACAATGCATGGATTCTATATCGGTTTAACCAATTTCGATAATAGTAACCTTTTCAGAACCAATATTAATTTAGCCATCAAAACCGTTATTTCATCGTTTTTTTTTTGTTTTTTTTTTTTTTTTTACAAAAACCATCATAAAAAAACGTGTGCTTCATTTATGACATTGTGCCTACAGGTGTAAAATAAAGGGTTACCTTGCAATTTTTCTAAGCGAATTATTAATTAAATAGTAAATAAAAAATAAACAATTAAAAAAAATAAAAAATAATTAGCTTGCTTATATATTTTTTTCTACAGGTTGAACCACCGAAATAGTGTCATAAAATAAAAATTTCAGAAAATTATTCTAAGATGCAAAACAATTTTTTTTTTTGAACAACATTTTTGAATGAATACAAATACTTGTAGACAAATTACTGGATTATACCCAGATTAATTTTTTTTTTACTCAGATGATATAGATTCTATGATTGTTTTTTTTAACATATTTTTGATAGAAAAAAGGTTACAGGGTTTACTAAAAAGTTCATGTACTTCAGGAATGACATTAAAATTATTGACGTGTAAAATAAAGGTAGGTGCCTACACAGTGCAAACTTCAAAATTTAAAATGTCATTAAATTTGTAGTTTAAACATCTTTTAACTATTTAAAAAGTGTTTGAAATTCTTAAAAGTCATATTTTACCTTATATAAAATGTTTCAGTTCTAGTGACACCGAGCAAAGTTGCACCGCCACGTGTTTAATGTTTTTTTTAGCTAAACGAGCGTGGGTTACCACTATAAAAATTATAACGTAACACATGAAATTTACCTTTGACTACAGTTATACGAAAAATTAAGCAGTTTTGTAAAAAAATGAACCAGTTATGATTTTTTTCTTTATGTATTTAAGGAATGACACTGGTCGCGAGAGTGTTAAGGACGCAAATATTAGCAAGGACATAAAATTTTAATACCAACACGAATAGCGATAAAAAGAAGTTAAATAAAAATAAGCGAATGGGAAGTGGAAATTAAAGGAATACTTTATTACAAAAACATTAGTTATTATGGTGTTTTAATACCTATACTATAATATTCTCCCATAAAGTTTAATTCATACTATACCTGTCCTGTGTTGTTTAATATATAAGCTCCCAAGGTAAGTAATAACATTAAAAATAAGCAAGCAGTAAATACAAACAAAAACCTAAATAGTATTATATTATTTCATTCATGATACAATCATACTTGCACAGAAGCAAGTATTTTCAATAGTGCTGAACAATAAACATCTTTTTACGATATAAATGACATCAGTAAACGCCATCAACAATGATAATAAAAGTCAACTAAATGCTGACGATGATAATATTATAAGCATTTTGTTTTATGGCGTGATCATTACCTACTTTACTTTATGGGGACGGTGAATTTGACATTATATGTACACGTACTTAAATAATACTTTTTTTAAAATAGGATAATGCTTTATATTTAGTAATGTAATAGTAATGACACTTATAAAACAACATAAGTAAGAGAAATACAGCAAACTACGGCTAAAAATTAATAAAATGCGTCCCTGAATTGAACTGAACTAACTTTATGTAAAAGCACTTAATGTAAAAATATTTCTTCCATTATTATATACTCGTAAAATCATGATTGCTTACCCCTGCCCTCATTTAAATGTAATTAGTATAGGTACCTACCCCATTTGTATATAACATGCTAATTTGTAAAGCCTCTTACCAGTCTGACGATGCTAGAGATAGCGAAACCAGGTTACTGGAATAAACTATATAAGTGGTCTAACTAAAAAGGTATTTTATTTATTAAAATTCATTTCCACCAAGAAATGTCAGTAGATAATCTCAACAAATTGAACTAACAACATTTTGAACGTGTACAAATACTAGTAGACAAATTACTGGATTGCACCCATGATGGGCTGATATCAGATATTATTGATATCCCAACAGACACAGAGAAATTCTGGAAACGAATGTGGATTATCTAGGCGTTCTTCAGGCGTCTTCTAGTAGTAAGTAGGTAATTAAGTTCGGAAAGAGCCTTACCTACACTAATAAAGATGATGAATGCCAAAAAATGCTTAACAATCTTCTCAACAGATGTCACCAGCATATACAATTTCCGTCATGTGGAACGTAGAAGACGAGTTCAATATATAGTAGTTTAAAAAAAAATTGTCATATATGGTTATCAGATGATGGGCGGAATGGGGAATGTTGTAGTAGATCAAGTGGCCACTTAACCCAGCCAATGACAGGTCATAAGCCCTGTAAATGGTTTTGAATATCCATATTCCAGAATTTTAAAAAAGTGCGATTCATCTCTATAATCGGATTTACACCTACTCCCGTCATGGGATAAATCCAGATTTGTGTACAAGTATTTGAACACACTCAAAATGTTGTTATGAAAAATATTTTCTGGAAAAAAGCTCCTTTACACCTCACCTATCGTGTGTAAATCGCTTACACGACTCGTAAAATAACTGTTCTACATTATTTTTATTGATCTACCGGTCTATCTCAGATACAATCATCTATAAACTGTCGTTCCGCTAACAATGGCCGCCGTTTATCTCTCACGGAATGAAGAGATCACCAAATAACAGAGCAGACGGAACGGCTTAATGTTATCTCTGTCAGCCAGTGGACTGAAATGTCTTTACAATAATAAAAACAATATTATTCCGCTTGCATTGTGGCAAACCCATTCCGTTACTGTTACTGACATGGTAACCCCATGGATTGTAAAGGCCCGGACATAGGACTTGTAATATTATGTCATTTTTATTTACATACTATAATTTTTTACAAAATAAGATACTTATCACCAAAATTCTTATCATTTACATTACAGTAATAGTAATATAATAATAATAATAATATTATATTATAATAAAAGCGGGAAACCAGTGAATCTACATAATATTTAGAGTCGATTTGGACAAACAATTTTTTGATTTGACCCTTAGTTTTCGAGAAAATTGAGCTCGAAGTTTTTTTTTTTTCGAAATTGCTATCAATTATCACGTATTTAGTCAAATTAATACTATCCATAAAGAAAACAAAATGAAAAAACGCGTTTTAATAAGAATTTTAGCAATTTTACTAAATCTGCCATACTTATGAAAACTTTTGTGAGAAGAAAAATAAAAAAATTTTCAAGCTCTGATTAAACGTAATATTACGTTATCGTCTCCCAATACTATGTAGATTCACCAGTTTTCGGGTTGTACTACGAGTTTTTGTTTTACCCTTTATACACATAGATACTGCAAAACAAGGACTGCAAAATTAAATAATAGGTTTTTAGACATAGTGAATATTAAAAAATATAATATTTACAATGAAGTCAATGCAAATATCATAAGATTACATAGATTTCTTTTTACTATTAAAAAAAAAAAAAGTCAATTCAACTTTTTACTTGATTGTCTTTTCCTCGCGTATTTCCTGGACAAGAACATTTTGCCGATTGTTGTAGATTTTTTTAATTTTTTTTTAAAGAATCAATGTTAAATTTAAATAAAGTACTGGATTGGACCCTTTAAATTCGACGAAGATATAGCTCACCTTTAAATTAATAAGAATAAATTTTATTAGCTTTTTCATCTTTGCTAGGACTATCTTCAAAAAGCCACTACGATTACAATTCTAGTTCTCCCCACAACATCATGTCATGTACCAGAGCCATCAGTATTCAGTAGATACTAGTATTCCTTACCTAGATTCCAGCCAGGTACCTACTAACATCACGGTTCACCTCGTTGCAATGCAATGTCAGATTGCGTCGGTCCATTTTAACATCGAGATTTCCATCAAATAACTGTGGTTCGGTTCACAATGGCAACTGCCATGGGTCGGGTCATAATGCCACAACTCTAAACGGTATCTTCAGCTGAAGTAAATACTTTCAGAACGGATTCTGATTGTTTGTGAAGGATCGCGATCAAAAACATTAACATATATTATGTGTACCATGGGAAGTAAGATTACTTAAGACAAGAGTCTTTGGACATAAACTGCGTGTGTCAGGATAAATGGGTCATTTCATATCGTGGTTTAACATCCCTAAAATAGCCCAGTCCTAATTACTCCAGAATTATGCGTTTGCCTTAACTAATCCGGATGTTTTTTTTAATTTTTTTTATGTTTGTTCAGTGATGTCCAGGAAAGGTTGCATCAAAAGTCCGGATGAATAGGAGGTGGTGAGGTTAAGTCAGGATTTTTAAAAAAACTAGAAAAAAATGTTTTTTTTTTTTTGTTTTTTCAATAAAACTCAAAAACGCTTAACCCAACCAAAAAAAAAATTGTGATAATAGAAAACTAAAAATTTTATAAAATTGGTTATGAATTTTTTTTTAGTATCTCTTTTGAAAAATCACATATTTTACTGATTTTCTCCTGTCAACATCTTTTGCCTCGAAAACGGGCTTATACCTCGTGAACCGTACCTCGCATGATAAAAACGCTCATAACTAAAATTGTAGAACATTAAATTTACTACAAAATCAGTAAATTGCGTTTTTGAAAATTCTGACTTAAGCTCACCTTCTATTCATCAGGACTTTCGATGCAACCTTCCCTGGACATCACTTAACAACATATAAAAAAGAATCAAAAACATCCGAATTAGTTAAGGCAAAAACTCTAATTTGACTGGGCTAAAAGAAGTCAAACTGGGATGTGTGATGTCACCTTGGTTGTTCAACATTCGCATGGATAAATGTATGAAAGAACTGAAAAGTATGGGTGTGGGAGCGAGATTGAGTGATCTAATGAGGAAATCCACTGCTACCCGGAATTGAATTTTAAAAATGCTTTCGTGTAGACGCGAATATTTAAAAATTTTGAAGTGGGATGAAATATCCCAAAAACGCACGCAAAAATTAATAAAAAGTGTTGAAAATAGCATTCATTTCAAAATCTTAAACAATGACGTCACTCCTTGTATCTAAGTGTAGTGTATCCGGTTTCCGTTTTAAAGCCCCGTAGCCGCGTTCCATGGCATTTTAATATGGAATACAAGCTTCTATTGCAAAAAAGATGGCCGCCATTTAGTCTCCCTAGAACAGCTGTTAACAATATATGACAGTTGAGTCGACGGTATATTTTATCTGTGCTTCCCGCGTCAGTTTGCATAGATTTTTGACAGTTTTGTTACTGGCTGGAGAAATACCATGGCCTTAAACAACCCGTTTTTGTGACGTCACTCCTGCAAAAATGACGATCTTAGTACATATTAGTATTATTGGCGCGGTATTTGAAATGTGCAACTTTAAAAAATCGTATCTTCATCAATAACTTATATAAAAAAAATATTAAATATAATTTTTTTTGTTTAGTTAAATAGTAAGTTTTATAGAAAAAAAATTACTTTAGAAAACAGTGGATTCCCTCATTGTCAGTTGCCTTTTGTACGCCGATGACGCAGTACTTCTTGCTGATAGCGAAGAAGAACTGCAGTTCCTGGTTACAAAGGTTTACGACGTGTGTAAGGAGAGTGATTTGTTAATGAATGTGGAAAAGTCGAAAGTCATGGTTTTTAAAAGAAATGTGAATATGACTACAAGTAAGATTGTAGTAAAGGGAGATGGCTTGAAATAGGCCGAGGAATTTGTATATCTGGGTAGTATGTTCATTAGAGATGGAAACATGGAAAAGTATGTTGAAAGGATGGTAAGTACAGTTAACAGATGTGGTAGCAAATAAATGCTTATCTAAAGAGGCTAAATAAGCGATTCTTAGCGGAGTTCTGGTACCAACCCTTGTGTACGGAAGCGAAGCATGGAGTTGGAAAAAAAGATGAAAGTAGACATATTACTATTAATGGTGCAGGATTATAAAAATAATAATACTACTACTATTTCCCCTTATCCGGACCTAATGGTGCATCGGGCATTGCATTCGAACACCATGTCAATTACACCAGGGAATATTTTTTCACTGTAATTACACTTTCTCTCTGTCAGAATTCTTAACATGGTAACACTGCTCCCCGACCTGTCTGTTATCTATCGACGTAAAAAAACTAACATCAAAAATGAAAAAATAAAACACATCAAATAAACTGGACCTTTACTGCCCACAGAGATCTTCACACTATCTTGTTTAAAATTAAATTTTTAGTTAGTAAAAAATTAAATTGAAAAATATATCAGGCACTGTTTACCAAATATTTGGTGATTCATATTTTTACATGTCAGGGTTTTTGAATAAAAAACTCATTGTGACGTTTTTTTTAAAAACTCGACTCTTAAATCTTTTAATTTTAAATTTTTAAATTACCTTGGGAAAAGTAATTATTTAACAATGTATCTTAATAAGAACAGACTGTCATTATTTTTAAGTACCTCATTAAGAACCCAAAGCATCTCTAAATACACGTTGAGAATTTGTATTTGGACAACTGTCATTATTATATATTTTATACGTCTTCAACTATAGGTGTATCGCACCACTTTATACAACTCGAAAAGAAAATAAAAAAATACTCAATAATCAAAATTTTACGATTTATAAAAAAAATAAATTGTAAACAATTATTAAATTTGTCCGCCTCGTAGCATAGTGGAAGCGCATTTGGCTACCGTGCATGAGGTCGCGGTTCGATTCCCGTAGGGGGTCCACATGAAATATTTATCTGCATGTGATTTTCATGAGTGATATCTTGGATATGCAAGCGTAAAACTGATCATCCTACCTTCATTTTCTAACGATATACTGCACTTGTGCCAACGCAGTGCCCTATGCATCATTTGGGTGCGGATAAGGGAAAGTAGTAGTAGTAGTGTAAAAAAATTGAAAATGCTCTTGAAGTTATAAAATAATGCCCCCCGCGCCAAGCATCGTAAAAATTTACATTTTTAATTTTTAGTATTTATGATAAAATCGTGTAAATCAATCTAGTGGCAATAAGGAAGACAATAATCGTAAAAAAATTGCTGCTGTAAAACTTTTAAAAATGTAACTTTAAAACATTTTAATTTAAAACAGGAGGAAAAATCCTCTTTGGTATGCATAATAAAAAAAGCTTATCAATCCACTTTATCTTAATTGTCTCGTTTCCTTCCAATTTTACAGTGTTAACAATAAATTAGCAAAATGTAAATAGGTTTTTTAAAGCGTGTGTATTTAATGCCTTAATGATTGTGTAGTCGCAATCAGGTAGTGGATTATATTTGAATGTAGCAAAAATTAAGTAAGTACTAACCATCGAAACTTATTCGGTGGTACTAACCATTCTTTTCTTGTAGTTTATCTTATGTTTATAGAAAATTTCAAAAGATGCGTCTATAAACATAACTATTATTCACCTAAAAGTGACCTGGACAGGAATCACCAATATAATATCTACATCTAGATATAGGCCGATACGAGGATACAAGCGTTTATCGACCTGATATGGACGATTTTGCATTGATTTTTGTCAATAAAAGGTTGGTTGAAAAACGCTTGAATCGACCACATGAAGAAATATTTATTTATTTTATTTAAATTTCTTTGCCTTAAAACTTACATTACATGTGACCTATTTTGTAAGTTTTAGGGATTATTGAATCAAAAACCAGAAATACAGACACACATCGACCCTCCCTTATATGAAAGGAGGTATTCGACGGAATGTCTATATGTACCTACATTTGAAAAAATCATGAAGCCGTATTCAGCAAGTTTAAGCCGTATTGCTCTATTGACAGAATAATTCCGATTTGCATTCGTACGACCTCTGGGTGTATAGAACAGCGCATGAGATCATCTATTGGTGGTTTCTGCCCTGGAGTTTTCCAATAGAATAGCATACCCAAGTAGGTACTAAATTATATTTGACTACATTATGTGGTTACTGCACTACCACTGGTTAAATGAGGTAATTTAATATTATGCAGTAGTAAAATTAATTTATGCCACTCGAGTAGCTACATCCGCGGGATTGTCGAATAAAAATATTAACAACTCAACACGTTCCTGAGTGTTGCAGTGCATATTTATTTTTTATCAAAAAGGATCCGTGTAAAAAGAAAAGAAAAAAATATCAATCATTACAGAAATACGACAACAGCTGAAGGTTGAAGAACCGATCCATAAGGATACACGAAATGCAAATATGAAGTCCTGGAAACGTGAGAACAATCTAAAACAATATTCCTTTCCTTAACTGATCGTGCACTGTAAGTTATACTTAAAATATTTCTGAAATTGTAAGTTCAGTTACAGGCTTATTCAGTTAATTTCAAGAAATTTCTCAGAATCCATGAAAAATGCATGAAGTATAAAACGTGTATGTATTTATTAAGGCGCATGCTATTATGTTCCCATCTTATAACAGCGTACAAACATCTTTATATTATTAAATATAAATAGTAAGGATGCAAAAAATGGCAATTGAGGTAAATAGACAATTTGTAGATCCGAAAAGGAAATATCCAGAAAAAACATACGTAGATACACTCGTAAATAGGTTTAGATTTTAGTCTCTGGGCACAGATCATCAAAATATCTACATTTATATTATGTATCGCAGCTGTAGGTAAGGCATATATCGGTAATATGTAAAATCTTTGAAAATTTACCGATTACAGTACGCGTTACACCTGCAATACGTAATAATATAGACGTAGATATTTTGATTATCCATGACTTGGTCATTTATTCCTTTTTTAAATTTATTATATTTCCAAGAACACATTAAGAGAAAATTTTGCAAAATTTTGCTTCCAGTAATATCTTTCATCCTAACTAGGGCCCAAGACAGCAGACTTCTGAGTTTTGAGAATAGGTGTCTTAGAAGAATTTTAGGTGTGCGGTGGTTTGACTTTGTAAGGAACACAGAGGTGAGGCAACGGACACAGCAACCCTTAGTATCTACTGTCATCCGGCGAAGGCGTTTCGGCTGGCTAGGCCATATACTACGTATGCCTCCCGAGAGCCTTAACCATGCTTGCCTATTTTACAAGGCATCAGGTTCTCGGCGTCCCGGTCGTCCACTGTTGACAATTCGTCGGCAGTTTGCGTCAGAGCTACGGGACGTGGACTTGACTTGGGAGGATGCGCGGGAGCTGGCGGCCGATCGCTTGGCCTGGAGGCAGTTTGTGGATTCCATATACTCCACATAGGGAGCGGATATGGTATAATGAAATGAATGAATATCTTCCATAGGTTTTGTTTAGTGAGCTTTTCCGAAATCATAGATTTCTCAATTAGCATAACTGGTAGCCCACCTACAACTTTGTAATGTGTAAAAATCATACCAGATTTAATAAATTTAAATCAAATAAAGTAAAGTCGTTTCTGATTTCTTGCGCAAACATTAAATCTTAGACCAAGACTTATACTTAGTATCATGTAAGCATTACACTGCCGTTTTTTATGTATAAAAACCATACCTAATTGAAAGAATTTAACTGGAAAAAAGCAAACTGATTTCTGATTTCTTGCGTAGACATTGAGCCGTATTAAACTCCGATTGCGGTACATTTTTTCCCCCATTTGCCTTTATTAGGTCCGCAATGTGTCGGAGGGAATTACAGGAGTTTGGCTTCTGAAAAGGGAAGGCCGTGATGAATAAAAGCGTGTTAAATGAACCACCATCGACAGGGCCTTATACGTCCATTCTGCTACGGTGATCCGGTCGTGACTCGCTTCACAATCTTCGGGGAATCTGGGGGAGGAGGACAGAGACGGTCAGAGACTTTGGAGGAAATGGTGCGATGACCTTTCAAAGTTTTAAGATAATTATTAATTATCTTAGATACACAGTGAAAATAAAGGTTCGATTCCCGTGGGGGTCAACACGAAATATTTATTTACATGTGATTTTCACATTAATATTTCATGTGTGATACCTTGGACTGGTACTGAAGCGTAAGACTGATCATCTTACCTTCATGTAGTAAAATGATCAAGATACACTGCACTTGGTGTACCAATGCAGTGCCCTATGCACCATTGGGTGCGGATAAGGGAAAGTAGTAGTAGTAGAAAATAAAGGTAGCTAGAGCTATTTGCTAGCTAGAGCTATTTGCTAGCATTACTCATAATGTGGCAAACTCCTGTGTCTATACATGCATATTTATTAATACGTGATACCTTGGACTGGCGCTCAAGCGTAAGACTGATCATCTAATCTTCATCTAACAAATCATCGAAATTCACTGTACTTGGTGTACCGATGCAGTGCCCTATGCACATTAGATGCGGAATAAAAGGATAGTAGTAGTATTAATGGGAGTGGACGGATGAGATTATAAGTTATCTAAAAAGGTACCAATTTAGTTTTTCAGTTTAAGAAAATATGCAATATTGTATATACTCGTATTTACAGACAATATTGGCGTTCGAAATAAAATTCACGTTTAAATAATAATTATGCAATTTTTTTATTTTTTAATATCACAGCTCGTGATTTTGTTAAAAGCCGCTACTGGAAAAGGCACTCGGTGCATTCATTTCCATACTTATCCCACCACTTTTTGCAGAAAATCAATCACGGTGCACTGTTTTTGCTACAATTTGTTTGCAAAAGTAAAAACAAATACAACGGGCTCAAGTCTTCCGAGTAACGCATTATTAGTGCTTTTCTTATTCGCTCGTATCTTTTTTACTCTTTTTTTACACTTTCTAGCTTAGCTTACAGCTAGCATATTTTTATAGAAAAAAATAAAAATCATCGAGTTCTTAACTATGTTTTACACAATTTAATGAAC